>MNCI01010626.1:0-44263 GCA_015680685.1 Gnetum montanum | reverse complement strand
AAATGTGATTTGAAGGGTACCACATCCTATACAAGCTCTAAGCTCTGATCTAGAGTCATTCAATAGTATGAATCCAATCAAACCTACAAGCTTCCAACAAGCTTAGAATGTGGTTTCTAGGATCCCACAACCTTTACAACTTAAGCCCACTTTGAAGTGTTGTGGTGCTATACCAACACTTAATCTTGTAGGATCCTAATAAGTTTGAGCAAGATGCCTTTCCACAAGAATCACATCAACCCCACAGGGCAACAAAAGAGAACAATAATCACAAGGAATGAATGCAACTAAGTTTGTTGATCCTTGTGCTTGAGGTACAGCTCACTTTGACTAATTACAAAAAACAAAAGATTGTACAATGAGGAACAATAATGATTACAATGATTGCTAGATGATTACAATTGATATTACACTTTTCTTGTACATTTTCCAANTAATATTTCTTTGGTAAGATTAGAAATTGTTGTATTTAATAAGGAAATTTCTTGAGATTTTGTTTTAACTTGCTTGTTCAACTTTGTACAAAGATTTTGAAANCTTCATTTTGAAAAGACATCTTCTTCAAGACTAAGATGTCTTTCTTNATATCATCATTGGTGAGAGCCATATAGATAAGGTATGAATCCTTTGCATTTTCCTCCACCTCTTCTTCACTTTTTTCTCCATCATCCTAACTCGAGTAGAAGTTGATCTTTCTCATCTCCTCATCATTTTTGTCCCTTTGTTGTAATTATCATTACTAGGACATTCGGAGACCACATGGCCTCTTCCACCACATATCAAGCATTCTATTGAAGATGAATTAGAACATGAAAAATTTTCACCTCTTTCCTTACCTTCGAATTGATTAGGTTGTTGTTGATTGAAGATCTTAATCATTTACTCAATCACATTGGTTAGTTTTTGAATCTCAGCCTTAAGGTTTGAGTTCTCTTTCTTGAGATGAAAAGATTCATCATTAAGAACTTTAATTTATATTTACTTGGCATGTAAAACATCTTTTATCACAATGCACAAATTTTGGAAAGAAATAACTTCATGGCAAAATATCCCATATCTTTCTTCAAAGGAAACATCATTCAGATTATTATGAGTTTTATCAACTTTACAAGTGTAGTTTCCTTTATTTCTAAATGTAAGGAAGGGAATGAGAGACTTACCTTTATAGTAGATGTGATATAGGAATTAAACACACCAATTGCTGAGGCATATTAGTCTCTTTGTCCAGATGTGTCTGATGTTGATTGCCCCTTCCATGTTCACTCTTGAAGATTAATGTAGAATGCAAGAGTATCAGGCTTTGATACCACTTGAGGATCATTGAACTTAGAAGGGGGGGAGGTGCGGGCGATGGGAGAGGGGTGGAGGATGAATAAGTTTTCCAAATTAAAAATTATTAAGACAAAGCACACATACCAAATTTAACATGGTTGCCCAACTTGGGTAGTCCACACTCAGAGGTTAGTTCACAAGCACACCTCCAAAATTTGTTCCTTTCAAAATGTGATTTGAAGGGTACCACATCCTATACAAGCTCTAAGCTCTGATCTAGAGTCATTCAATAGTATGAATCCAATCAAACCTACAAGCTTCCAACAAGCTTAGAATGTGGTTTCTAGGATCCCACAACCTTTACAACTTAAGCCCACTTTGAAGTGTTGTGGTGCTATACCAACACTTAATCTTGTAGGATCCTAATAAGCTTGAGCAAGATGCCTTTCCACAAGAAGCACATCAACCCCACAGGGCAACAAAAGAGAACAATAATCACAAGGAATGAATGCAACTAAGTTTGTTGATCCTTGTGCTTGAGGTACAACTCACTTTGACTAATTACAAAAAACAAAAGATTGTACAATGAGGAACAATAATGATTACAATGATTGCTAGATGATTACAATTGATATTACACTTTTCTTGTACATTTTCCAATGAGAATAAAGTCTTCTTATAGCCAGTATGTTTCCAAAATCACCTTGGGATTCATGCAATGACTAACTAATGGTTGCTAGAAACATCTTCTTTGAGACTAAGACATCTTTCTATAATTGACCTTCATTTTGAAAAGACATCTTCTTCAAGACTAAGATGTCTTTCTGCATTAGACCTTCATTCTAGAAAGACATCTTCTTTTCATGAAAGATGTATTTCTCTCTAGAAATACATTTGCTATTTTCCAAAGACATCTTCTCATGTGCTACCTTCAATTTTGCTAAGGCGTCTACTATTTCTTGGAGAAATCTTTCTTCAACTCTCTTTGCACTTTGAAATTTTCATTCCTTGTCCATGCTCCCTTGAGTTCTTATGATCTTGACTTTGCTTGTGAGCCCTTGAGTCCTTTGCTCTTGCTCTTGTAAACACAACAACCACACAAACATACTTTGTTCTTCATTTCCCTTAAGGTTTTGACATACCAAAAGGTTAACACACATTGAGTAAGTGCATATGTGGTTGTAGCACCAAGGTCAATTGTATGGTGTATTAGCTTGTGTGTTCTTGTATCTTACTTATGTGTTGATATCTCAATCGTAGATTGTGGGAGAGATTCTCTATAGGTTATGTCTTGCATTGAAAAGGGTTATTTTGTGGCTGTAGAGCCTCATGCTTTGCAACATTGTTTGAGTATTTGTGATAGATTGTTAGATGTTGGTGGTTGTGAAACACTGTTATAATCTTCTTTTAGTAATTGAAGATATTTAGATTTCTTGTTTTCTAACATATTAATTTAACTTTTATAATATTTGGATTTAGTGGGTTGAAGGCTATTTTCCATTAGAATGAACCTCTTTTAGCTTATTATTGGTATAATAGATTTAGGTTGATTATTACTTGGTTATGGACTTTTGTCAAATTCAAATGGTGCTTAGCAAGAAATAGGTGCAAGCCTTGAATAGAGACATGGAGAGCATTAAGTCTACATTCTAACTGATGGTTACTCAGTTGGATGAGATCAGTGCAAAGGTAGATAGGAATGTAGGTCTTAGCCATATCTAGGCATGCGAAGGTGATGATCATTTACATTCAAATAGGAATGAAGAAGTTTCAGAGCTAGGTGGAGGGAATGATGATGAAGGACAATCTGGCTATGGGATTATTAGAATCCATCAAACAAGGATTCCAATGGAAGGAAATCCTATTTCTCATATGAGAATTTTAATAGCTCCATCATTGACCTCTACTTCTTCCAATGGCAATCATGATGAGGAGGATGAATCAAGGCTTGCTAGAGTATTTAGAAAGGCTGCAAGACTCCCATACATTAAGTTGAATAGTTTTAATGTTGTAGATGATACCAATGCTTTTTCAAGTTAGTTGAAGGTATTTGATAAGAATTTTGAGTTGGAAGAGGTGCCAATTCATTTAGAGGTAACTATTACTAAATCTAGATTAGAAGGTATGGCTTCTACTTAGTGGAAAAAGAAGTCCCAAAGTTATGAAAGACAAAATGATCAACTTATCAGAGATTGGAATCTAATGAAATACAAGTTATAGAGAAAATTTGAATAGTATCATCAAAGGCAAAACACTCTCATGAAGTTGAAATTCTTAAGAAAAGGTGACAAGGATGTCAAAACATTCAACATTAAATTTTGTAATCTATTGCACCAAGCTAAGGTAAACTGAAAGAAGTATGAATAATCTTCAATCTTTATATGACATCTCAAAATAGTGTATCAACAAGAGTTATTATTCTATAAGCCATAAAATCTTGATGAGACTTATGAATTAGCACTCAAGGTAGAAAAAAACTAAGTAGATTTGCAAATAAGAGTAAAAAAACTCCCAAGGGAAAGGATAATGAATCCAAATTAGATAAGGGATCCAAGTCTATATCTAAAGATAAAGATGATAGCCCTCACAAGAAGATTAAGAAGGATGATGAGAAGGACAAGGCCAAGAAGGAACAAGACAACAAAGGCAAGGATCAAGATAATAGATCATCCAAGATTCAATGCTTCAAGTGTAAAGAATGGGAATGCAAATAATGGGAATGTCCACTTAGAAAGATAGCCAAGGGTATAGAAATGATGGAGGTGGGGGATACATCCAACTAAGCTCTTCAGAGAGGTAATCCTGCTCCCAAGATTAAGGAAGTTTTTGAATTAAATTATTGTGCATTCATGAAAAATGTAAATAGAGAAGACCATCCTACTAGAAAATTGTTATTTTGAATTGGGGTTAGATGTTTGCTTCATGGAAAATAGATTCATGTTTTGATTGATGGGAGAGCTCAAGAAAATGTTATCTCTTTTAGGGTAGTTTCTAGATTGGGTTTAGTAACTGGTCCTCATCCTAAACCCTACAAGGTGCATTGGTTATTTAGAGACTTCTCTCAAGAGGTGAAGGAACAATATACTTTAAAATTTAAAATTAGAGTTTTTATAATGTTGTGAAATGTGTAACAATGGGAAAAATTAGTTTTGAAAAACTTGAAGATCCCATGTGAGATAATTTCACTCATAGATCCATGAGCCTCAAAGAGGATCCAAAGCATCATGAAAGATCTTGCCGATCAACTAGGGACTTAGAAAGTATGTTATTGGTTCATGTAAATGTAGATAGGAATATAATGAAAATCATGTAAAATAAAGGTTGTAGCGTGAGATTCAAGAGTAGATGAAACAAGAAAGTAATATTGCCAAATAGAAATAACTAGAAATAATATATTAAGTAGTGAATGTCAAAGAATATAAGAATGAGGATTTTTGAGAATATAGATCAAGGATTTAAAGCCTAAGAAATTAATGCTCTGTTGTTAATACTATGTAGTTTGTAGAGGGTATCCTATGTAGAATCTATGCTATCCTCCTGATTTGAACTAAAACTTTGTCAATTCCTACCCCTAGTTTTTCTCTTAGAAATCAGATTATTAATGTTGCAAAAAGGTCGCTAAAATACATTGCAAAAGCTCTACTAATCTCTACTTAGTGATATTTGCAAAAATTACCTAAAAGATTTGAAAAATGGCTTCGAATTTTACATTTATAAGATGGGAATTTGTAATGCTTACATCCATTGTAGTTTTGAGCATTACAAATGGCTTCTCAGTCAAAGTGTAGCATGTGGGTTGGAGGCCCAAGTGCCATTCGCTACTTCCAAATGTTGCCTAGCATGTGGGATTGTAATGTTCATCATGTAGAACTAAAGCCCAAATCCTACATCATGACCTCACATGCAACCCATCATGTGGAGTTGAGCTATCCATCATGTGAGATAGAAATGTTAATTTTTGTAGTCTATGGAGTATCATTTAATCCTCCACAAGTTGGAATATATGGAATTTGTAGCTTGTGGAGCATTTTTAGCCTTTCACATGCTAGAATTCATGACATTTATAGCTTGCGAAGTATTTTTTCATCTTCATAAGCTGAGATGCATGGGATTTGTCGCTTGTAGAGCTACAAATATTATTTTTTACATTAAGAAATTGCTAGAAACTATGGATACAAGGCCATAATATAGGATTTTTGGGGAAAACAAGGCAATTGTATTTGCCTTTATATTTTCACCAAATTATAATGAAAATATTGGCTATGGGCTTTCACAAGGTAATGTAAATTTTCCTTGAGGTGTTTCATTGATCCCTCTTTGTTGATGTTTTGAGAATTGACCCAAGAGACATCAACAAAGAATGTGAAACATCATTGCATGTTCGTCACCAATTCGTCCTCTCCATACTTGATTCTGTAGATGATAAATCATGCCAAGGAGTGATCACAATGGTGAAATAAGGCTAGAATAAGATGTCAAGAGTTTGGAATGAGATAATGGCTATATTGGTTATAGGAGAATGGTTGCATGGACTAATAAAGAATTCCAAATGTTGACATCATAAATATGGTATGGTACTAATATATGTACTAGTTGAATAGATTTTCATGCTTTGTGTTCAAACTACTATTACTCGATAATGTATTAGAGGAAGTAGTGCTTAGTAGTAGGCTTCTTTGGCCACTTGATTCTTTTGTTTTAGAGTCTTCAATTTTATTGGCTTGTAGGCTTCTTTGGCCTCTTGGCTTTCTTGAAAATTTGCTTCCCCTCTTTTTTTTAGGGATGAAACCTTCATTGGGTTTCATTTCCAAGGCTAGATTTTACTTTTCTTTCTCATTGAATAAGATGTATTACATTCAATGAACTTGATGGTGGAGCATGTTGAAGGAGATGTCACATGGTCATGGTGTATGGATTTCAAACATCAGGGCTCGTTGTTATTAAGGTAAGGAAGGTTATAATTTGAGTTATGGGGTCATGGCTTTGGAGGGGATAATGGAAGAGGTAAGCACTATTGAAAAGGTCAAACAAGCTAACCAAATCTCATACATCAACATTACATAGTACTTACCTTTTGTAATGGATTTTACCTTTGTGATGACTCTGAGCTCATCCTACAAGCACAACTCCAAGAGGACAACCAAACAAGTCAAAGAATACATGTGTTTACAAAATGTTACATGATCCAATAGATGCATATTGGCCATTGTTGGTAATAATTAATAGAATGTGTGACTTCTATGTCAAGTTATGTAGACTCATGCAAGATTTGTAGTATTTTTGAGAGGCTAAAGAGAGAAAAAAAGGAGGTCATGGTGGCTTGCTTATTGTAGGTTACTAAATTGATCGATGTCGGTTATTTGTCTAGCCTATAAACAAAAGCAAACAAAGGCTACAAATAGATAGTTTAATGCTAGATGAAATATAGTTTGAGATGGGAATGGTTGATGGGGTTGGCCAATACATTCCTATTCATGTTTTTCAACTTGAAGGTTATGTTGCCATAAGCTTTTGTGACCAAGAAAGGTCCTTCCTAATTGGCTGAGAATTTGTCCATGTGCTCATGAATAGCCTTGAGGACAAGGTCTCATTAACTTTTTACCTGTTTAGATTATGATGATGTTATTGTTTCTAGCTCTCTTGGTATTGTTCAATGTGAGTAAACATTTTTGTTCATTGCTCTTCCACTGAGTCAAGATCCATGGTATACAACTCTTTATTTTTCTCATCATTGATGAAGTTAGAGAGAGCTACCCTCAAGGATGGTACCTATAATTCAAGAGGCAAAATAGCTTGAGATCCATAAACTAGGTTATATGTGGTGACTTTGGTTATGGTCCTAAATATTGTTATATAGGTCCAAAGCATAGACAATAGTTGATCATGCCACTTACACTTATCACTGCTTAGCATCATCTTAAGTAAGTTTATGATGATCTTGTTACTAGCTTTAGCTTAGCTATTGGCCTATGGGTAATAAGGTGATGAAAGAAAATGTTTATTGCTTAATTGTTGATAAAAGATTTATATTTCTTGACTATAAAATTGGGGTTTATTATCTATGACAATGGTTAATAGTAGGCCACAATGGGATACAATGTTATCCAAGATGAATTTATAGACCTGTTTCATTGTTGCTTTCCTTAAGAGGATAGATTTAACCCACTTTGTAAAGTATTAAATTGTAGTGATGATGAAGCTATGCCCTACTGAATACTTAGACATTATAAGTCCAATAGTGTTAATTCCCCATCATTGAAATAACCACATGATTTGAGTAGTATGTAACTTAGTTGGTGACATGTGTATTAAGTTGTTATATCATTGATAGATATTGCAAGTTTTGACTTTTTGTAGGCAATCACTTTTCATATAGGGCCAATAGTATCCTAAGCATCTAATCTTTGTGACCATGGCTCTAGGTCCTATGTGACCCCCACATATTCCCTTATGTACTTGTTTAAGAACTGTACAAGCTTTTGCTCTACCCACATGTACTAGCAATATGCCATTGTAAGACCTTCGACATAATGCGTCATTAGCTATAATGATGTATTTCTTTGATCATTTACATATTACATCCTTTTAAGGGATAGTTAGATTTTGTGGAGGTTTGTCATGCATTAAGTAAAACTTGATGTCATTATACTACTCTTGTTAAGGAGTATTATTGATAGTAGCTATGAAGGTACCTTCAATGTTCTGCATGATGGGAAGAGCGTAGTTCTTCATTAAGGAAGGTAGCTTGTTAAACACATCAGACATCATACTTAGGGCTAAGGTTGCAATGGCATTAGTTAGTGTGTTTTCACCTCAAGGGATATGTTGGATACCTACATTTGTAAATTGAAATATAAGTATTTTAGCTAAGTCACAATAAGGTTGTGAATGTTTAGCTTTGCATGTGTAGACCTCAGTTACTTGGGTAACGGCTAGTTGTGAATTACCTTTTGTCATTAAGCATTTAATCCATGGTCACAAGCTATCATCATTACTTTGATTAATCTTTTGTATTTTGCTACATCGTTAGTACATGAGAATTGAAAATGGTAGGTGAAAGATTGAATCTCACTCGAGGGAAGTGTCATGACAATAGCAACATTGGCTCCTTGAGTAGTTGAAGCTTCGTCAAAGTGTATGATTATCTCATATCCTTTGGGTACTTTATTGATAATGTTAATATATTCATTAGGGAACTTAGGATTGATGGTTGTGTTATCCTCAATTGGGGAAGTGGTGAGTTATGTGGCTATAGCTTGACCTTTCGTTGAGGCTTGTGAGATGTAATGTAGATCAAACTCAATTATTATGGCCTTTGACCAAGCTATATGGATACTCTCATAGATATTGGTTGTTATGGCTCTAAGTATGTTATCTTTGGATATGATGTTGACTTGGCTCCTGAAGAGGTAGTATTTTCACTTCTTTAAGGAGAAGACTAAGGCTAGACAATGTTTTTTAGCCTCAATGTATTAAGTCTTGTAGGCTATTAATGCATGGCTTAGGTAGTAAATAGAAAACTTTACTTCATCATCTCATTTTTTATAGAGTAGAGAGGCTATGGATGTGTCAAAGATTCCAAGGTAGATGTGAAATGGCTTATCGTTCTAAGGTAGATACATAGTAGGTAGTTGGGCTAACTCTTGCTTAATGTTGTCAAAGGCTTCTTGGCATTGGTCAATCCACTCATAGTGAACTCCCTTTTTAAGCAAATGTTGCATAGGTTGAAGCCTATCCATGAGTTTCGAGATGAACCTACCAATAAATTGTAATATACCTTGTAAGCCTCAAAGTTTCTTAAGGTTGCTAGGTGGTGATAGGTTGGTTATGGCCTTAACCTTGTTAAGATTAACATGTATCCCTTTCTCAAATACTATGAAACCAAGAATTTTACTTGTTTTAATGCTAAACACACACTTATTAGGATTGAGTCTAAGCACATACTTAAGATATCATTGAAACACTAAGTTTAGGTCACATGCATGGTTGCTGGCTATTTTGGACTTGATCACTATATCGTCAACATAATCATTAAGTAATCCTAGCATGTAATTGTTGAAGATGTAGGTCATGGCTTGTTAGTAGGTTGCTCCCATATTTTTTAGATTGAAGGGCATCATGGTATAGCAAAAGGTATCCTAAGAGGTCATGAAGGTTGTGAATAGCTGATGTTCTATGTTGATCCTAACTTGCTTATATTCATAGAATTAATCTATAAAGGATAATAAGACATGTCTAGTCATAGTATCCATAAGTTGATCAATATTAGAAAATGAAAAATTGTCTTTAATAGTTACCTTATTAAGGTTATGGAAATTTATACAAATATGAATACTCCAATTATTCTTAAGAACTACCACTATGTTAGACATCAAACTAGTGTAACCTATGGCTTGGATGAAACTAGCTTGGTAGAACTTCATGATCTCATCATGAATTGTTAAGGCTAAATCTAGTATGATCTTACATATTTTTTGTCTAATGGGCTTGATACTAAAGTCGAGTATGATATTATGTTGTACTAAACATGGATTGAGTCTTGGCATATCCTCATATGACCAAGCAAAGACTTTAATGTTATCCTAAAAGGTCTTTGTGGTGTTTTGGATCATCTAGGATTTTAGTGAGGAGCTTAATTTTAACATTTTATTTTACCATTATGAGTTGTAATCAGGATTTTCACTAGAGAGTCTTTTGTGATATCCCTAGCCTCTAAGTTGAGGGTTTTGACTACATATTCAGGCCACTCTAGAGACTTTTCTATTAAGGCTATATGATTGAATACGCTTCTAGACTTAGGATTTAGGCACTCAAGGTCGATCGATCATTTCATGTCACCATGAGGTCCACTTAAGTTTAAAGGTAGGTCGAACAGTACCCATGTATCCATGATTTGATCTTGCATGTCCACCAAAGCATATCAACTAGCATTTGTATCACATGATTATTAAATAATGTTAAAATGATGTAAAATATTACAATAATAGAGCATAGCATGATTGAATAGGGTCAAAATGAGGCAAAACAAGATAAAATCAAGCTTAAATGAGGTAGAAACATGGTAAACTATGACCAAATGATGGTCAAAATGGTGTCAAATGATACAAAGTGAAGCCAAAATGATGCAAAATGCATGAAAATGATGCTAATTGATATCAAATGTTATTAAGATAATGAAAAAGACCATAAATTACTAAAATATGTTAAAATCTTGTAAAAGGAAGGAAAAATATTGCGTAAGTTGCTAGAATAAATAAAAATTTAATAGAAATAGTTAAAATAGGTCAAAAAGCTCATGCAAACTAGTAGTAAATTACTTAAAAAAGGTTTTTTGTTGGTTAAACACTTAAGAAAGCCTAAATAGTGAACTTTAACTGCATGGGAATTGTTGCCCCAGCATGTGGATAGTTTGGGCTACTATCATAACATGTGGGATCTAGATCCCTAGTGTGTGAAGAGTTCTTATAAAGTTTGAGGCTTGTTTGACTCAGTTTGAACACCTTTAGGTTGCATAGGGCTATTGAAAGGCTTATTTGGCTACTCTGGGCTATGGATTGGTAAGTTTGTGTTGGGATTTGATCTACCAAAACTTCACATGTTGACCCTACACACTATCTAGTGTGTGAGGCAGGGCGTTCCATTGTGTGAAACCTTTAGCTACCTTTCTTAGCTTACAAAGGTCAAATTTTTGGCTTTTCTTCCATCCCAAGGTTTTTGAAGCTTGCCAGGCAACTTATGAACAATTTTGAACATGGTATATCTTACCTAAAAAGCTCCACATGCTATTCCACATGTTGATCAATGTGTGGAATAGGGTTCCAATCATGTGGAAGAAGACTTGGTAGTTTTTAGAGGTTTTGACTAGGATTTTGCACCTTACCAAGTTCCTAAGGCATTTTTGGAGTTGTATTGGAAGATTTTCAAATTTTTCAAGTACTTTTGGAATGGTTTGAAGCATGGTGAGGCTCTAGGAATCCTCACACACTACCACACATGCTACCCAATGTGTGGAGCTTGCCCTTCCATCATGTGAACTCTATAATCAATATCTAGTAACTTGTTAAGGAAATTCTTCTACTCTTCTCTTCAGTTTAGGTCTTTCAAGATACACCAAGGAACTAATGAATAGTTTTTAGCTAGATCTTAATCACTAAAAAGCCCACAAACTGAGCCCACATGTTGTACAACATGTGGGACTAGTATCCCATCATGTGGAATCTAAGCAGGCAGTTCTTAAGGAATTTGAACTTATTTTTTGATAATTTTAGGCTCCTAGGTTTATGTTTAGGTTGGGAGGAAGGATTTTTCATGTTTCTAGGCTATTTTTAGCAAGGTTTAATGCTCATGAAAGTTCATGATAACTTCACATGCTGCCCCACATGCTGTATAGCATATGGGACTTGTTAGCCTAGCTCGTGGGACCAGAACCTAGTTCCTAATTTATTAGAAGGGTTAATTTATCCTAAGTTCTTCATCTCAAGGCCATGTAGAGCTTTGTAGGAGGGTAATAAGCAATTTTTTTTAGTTGAGTTTAAGTTTCCTCAAAGCCAACACACTTTTCCACATGCTGCACAGTGTGTGGGACCTAGGCTCCAACATGTGGAACCTATTTAGGTTAGTTTTGATACATTTCAACATCATTTTTGATAACTTGGGGTTTTTATGTCAGTGTTTGATCATGGTGGTAGTTTGGCAACTTGTTTGAGCTATTTTGGTAGAGTTAAGGCTTATGGAAAGCACCTCACCCTGTCCCACATTCTGCATAGCATGTGGGAGATGAGGTCCTAGCATGTGACTATATTGTGCTCAAGTCTCAGAGAATTTTAGATGAGTTTTTTAGACCAAAACTTTTCTAATCTTCTTTGGGTTTTCTAGGATCTAGTAGGGCAATGTATGAGTAGGTTTGGTAAGAAGTGAGTGTGGTGTAGGCTTCACACACTTTCCCATAAGCTACATAGCATGTGGGACATGAATTTACAATGAGTGGACACTTTGAAAGCTAAATACTAGCACATGGAAATACTTAGGCTTTTTTTTTAGATCTTATGGGACTCACTCATGTTCATGCTATCAGTAACTTTTTTTAGGACCTACTGAAAACCCCTATAATTGACCATTGCATGGACTATTGTATGGTGGTCTACCTTGTTCTCTTTGTTGTGCGTGGGGCTACACCATGGTTTCAAGGTCACAAGGTTTTTGTGGATTACTGCGCTACACTACAACTTCATTGGATTAGCCTTTTGCTAAATTTTGGCTCTGTGGTTTTCAGTTTTCAATTTTCTACTATGGTCTTGTGGGCTACCATCTTGCACTGAGATCTTGGCTTCCTACACTACTCTATTGCTTTGTAGCCTAGTGTCAGTGGGGTGATAGTTTTGGTGGGTAGTAGGGTCTATGTTGCTATGTTTTCGCTACTATTTGGGCAGGGACTGTGGCTGCTACTGCTTGCTAGGCTATGGAAGGTGCTGTAGCTAGGTTGTGCTAGTTTTGCAATGGCGAATTCTTTCAATTTTGATCTACATCAGGGAAGTTTCTCTAACCTACCCAAAATAGATTTCCTTCTTTCAAATGATATTTTTGAAGAAGTTTCTAAAGATTTTGCTACGTGTTTTATTTTTCTTCAAATAACGGGATTTCTACCAATGTCCCTGAGCATTAACATGCAAATCCAAAGCCTACTTTTACCACAAGGCATTAAAGTTTACTATGCTTAAAACTTTATTTTGGTAGAGCTATTTGAGGCCTCTTAGGTTGAGAAGGCTCTCATCTTCAAAACTTTTCCAACTCGGAATGCCACTTGAATTTTGCATGCTTGGAGATTTGACTTTAATGTTAATGATCCAACATATAACATAATTTCCTGTTATGTGGAATTGCCAAATATTTTGCTTATTTTTTCATCCTTAGAGAGGGACATCATGAGTACCCTTGGTCCAATTATTTCCAACAATATCATTGTGATTAATGGAACTCAAATTCCTCACTTTTGTATTGAACTCAAAATAGCTCTTAGGAAAACCTTGTTAACCCTTGTAGTTGGTGGGAAACTCTTCACCCAGAAAATCAATTATTTTTATCTTCTAAACTTGTGTAGCTGTTGTCATTGGGCTGAGCATAATATCTCAGTGTGTCCCTTCTTAGCTAGTAAAAAACAATCCACCATGTCTCAAAATACTCTATCCCTAGACACATAATCCTACTTGCCATTAGAATCCCTTAGGTTTAGATCTTCTTCTAAAATAGCTCCACAATCTTCCTCTTTTTCTAGCCTCTCAGAAGTACAAGCACCATAGTCGGGTGCACACACCTCAACACAAGTCTTTCCTTCAAAGTCCTTCAAGGACTCCATCTTGAGTGAGGAGTTTTTGATAGGAAGTGGTAGGAAACAAGTCAAAGCTTCATTCCCTTTAACTCTATTCTTGACTTCCTCTCCTCTAAACACTTCCATGGCCCTTGTCATTATGAACAACTCCTTTGCCATTGTTTCACTGGCAATGGAAGTTGATACTTTGACTTTTGAACTTTTTGTTGACCTCTCATTTGACATGTCCTTTGCTTTCCCATGAACCTCTTGTCATGGACCATCTGAGGCCTTACTGATAGGCTTTGACAGAAGTGTGCAAGAAACTTTCTTTCTAGTCTAAATATTACTTTAGATTTTGTTCTTCTTTAAGAAATTAAAATTTCAGTAGATCATCTATCTCTTTTAGCCCATTGGTTTCTCCCCCACTCCTAAATTCTTGCTACATCCCATGTGAGTGGGAAGTGGGGAGCTACCATTATCTTCTCAACCTATTGGAAGGATAAAATCATTGAAAGTGGTTTTGATTCTATCCATAGAGTTTCTTGGGCTACCTTCTCCTTCTTGCATGGCCCTTTCGGTATCTACTCAATTTATGCCCCTAATAAATCTACAAAACATGCTCTCCTATGGTAGGAACTCACCAATTCTCTTCCTCTAGTACCTTGAATTTTTGGAGGAGATTTTAATATGATAGAATTCCCTCAAGACAAGCTTGGGGGGTGTTTTTTCAACTACCAAATTCTAAGTATTAGACTTGGTCCACCTTTAAGAAAAAGTTCTACCTCTCTAATGGGGTGGATGGTTCTACTAGTGATCCCCTTCATAGATGTACTTGAAGCAATCTATGTATGGGGCAGACATGCATCTACAATATGTTAGACAGGTTCTATTTTTCCATCCTTTATTTTTGGAAAGCCATCTTATTAGACCATCTTCCCATCTCTATCTCTATCCAAATTCATGGCAATAGCCATAGACATAAATTCCATCTTTTCTAGCTACATAACCATTGTTTCTCTTCCCCTTCTACCTAACTTCTTCTCTCTAACCTTTGGAATGCTGAACCTTAGCCCTTAGGTCAGGTGGGTTGGATTTAATGGTGGCATCATGCTTCTTGTAGAGTGTAGAACTTTGCTAGTTCATATGGTAAGTTAGTGGTTGCTTGAGCTAAACAAGAGTACAAAAAAATTCACCTTACTATTAAACATCTAATTGACAAATTAGCTCAAGATCCCTTTAAAACTCCTATTCATGAGGAGTTAGCTAGAGCTTGGTTAGCCTTTCAACAATGGGAAGTGTACAGAGCATAAAGTGCCTTAACCAAAAGTAGACTCACTTAGTTAAATATTTAAGATAAACATTGTAAGGAATTTTTCAAGTATCTAAATAGCTCTTCTTCCTCACATTCTTTAGACAAAATCTCTAATGATGGCTCCACCATCATTGACCATAATAGTATTCTCACATTTCTCAAAAACCATTATGGATATCTCATTGTTTGAAGCTACTACCCTCACTTATCCTAGACTTATCAATTCCACTATGTCATAAAGTTTGGATGCCAATATCACCAAAGAGGAGCTTTGTGCTGCTTGCTCCAAGTTGAGTCATGGGAAGGCTCCTAGTTTTGATGGTTTTCCCACTGAATTTTTTCAAAATCATTGGGATCTAATGGAAAATGACCTTCTCTAGGTTATCAAAGAGGCCATCATTACTGGTTCCCTTGGGCCTAATCTTAATCAAGGGATTATTTGCCTCCTTCCTAAATCTAGGGATCCTACATGTATCTCTAATTGGCATTCTATAACTCTTCTTAACATGATGTATAAAATTTGGGCCAAGTGATTAGCTCTACGATTGAAATGACTTCTTGGACAAATTATATCTCCCAAGAAAATAGGATTTATTCTTGGTAGATATATTTCAAACAATGTGATCATTGTATGGGAAGGTCTTAAGTGGGTGGAGGATGATGGTCAAGATATTCTCCTAATGAAGCTTGACTATGCCAAGGCCTATGACAAGATAAAGTGGGACTTTATTCTGCAAACCATGACTAAACTCAGGTTTGGCCCTAAGTTCCTTCATATGGTGAAATGTTTATTTTTAGATGCTAACACAAGAATAGCCACTACCTTCGGCATCACTTCTCCCTTTCCCATCCGTCAGTCAGTGTGGCAAGGATGCCCTCTTGCCCCTTACTTGTTCATCATCGTAGTTGGCTTTCTTTGTCATCAGTTAAATTATGATATTAAGAATGAAGTACTCACTAGGATCTGCCTCTCTTCACCTTAACATTATCTTATTAACATGAATTTCATTGATGACTCTTTTTTTCTTGTTCAAAATAATGCTACTAATTTGCACTAGCTCTTATCTTGAGTTGAGCAATATTGCTCCCTCTTAGGCTCCACTATTAATTGGAACAAATGTTTTGTCTATAGCTTTACCAATAACTACAGTCATGTGACCAACTCTAATTTGCAGCTTCTCTAGGATCAAGACATCATTAAGATTCTAGGCATTCCCTTTTGCTTTAGAGGCTCTACCTTTGTTCTCTGGGAGCAAGTGATTTTTTTGATTTAAAAGAAACTTGAAAAATGGAAAATGGAAGACTAAACCCCTCACTCTAGCTAGGAAGTGCCTCATATGTAAATCTATATGTGTGTCTACCCATATGTATTACTATTCATGTTAGGCTCCCTTCCAAGCTACTTATTAAAAGCTAGAGTGATTATTTTGTGACTTCATGGGATCCTCTAAAGACTCATAGAAAGGCTTTCATTGTGTTACTTGGAATATTGTTACTCTTCCCAAGAATAAGAGTGGCTTAGTTCTTTTGAACTTGTTCAAGTAGGGGATTATCTTATTTGCCAAGTGGTTGGTCTAGCATCTTGATGCCCCATACATTATTGGGACTCTCCTTCAATTAAGGCTTCAACAAGAATTTCCTAGAAATAAGCCCTTTTTGAAAGGAACCCATTTCATTAATTGGATCCTTTTCCCCCATACTATCACTATTCCTGAATCTCATTTTTTCAAAAGCATTTGGAGAGCTTGACAATTTCTTCACTGATATATAGATTGGACAAATGTCAAGATCCATCCTACTCTTCTCTCAAAGTTGTGTCCTTGGTGGTTATCCTTGTTGCTTGCTCCCTTTGCCATTACGAATGCTAAGGTTGCTACCTCCTGGTATCAGAAGAAAGTTATTTCTCTAAGTTATCTTTAACTTGCCGATTAATGGATTTCTAGGGCTGAGTTTAATAATCTGTATGGGGAGTCTATGGAAATGCACCATTTCCTAGCTCAAGTTTATACCTTCATTCAATATCATTTGCAGCTAGATGGTTTAGCACATAGCATTTTTCATGGCTTCCAATGGATTAAAGGATTGAAACTTCTATCCTACAGGCCACATGTTCTCTTTCACCTTTTGTTGACTCATTAAGTGTCATTCAATGCTATAACAAGTCTTCGGACAAATAAGAGTCAGAAAAATTTTGGATCTCTCTCTTCCAATGTATTTGGAAACTACTGACTCTCCCTAAAATTAAGTAGTTCCTATGGTGTCTCCTCCATTAGGGTTTACCTATTGGCAAAACATCTTGAGTACCTCGAGTTTCATAGTCCTAATTGCCCTCTCTATGGTGGTTAAGAGGAATTTTCTCATGTGTTTTGGCTTTTCTCCTTTGCAAAACATGTGTGGACATGGGCTTCCAAAGTAATTCCAACATGTCAACTATCTCAAGATGATGTTATATTTGGCCTTTTGGCCACCACTTTTGCTAATTTTAAATTTTTGTGGAAAATCATTAGGCCTATTATTCTATATTACATTTAGAAGCATATATGTAATGTTATGTTTCAAAGGATCAATTATTTTAATAAATGTCATCTAACAATGCAAGAGTAATTGTAGACATTCTGCCTCATTCATTTTTAACTCAAATCTTAAGCATCAAATCTCAAAATGGATATTCATCAGTTGAGTCATCTTTTGCAGCCTTTGGATAGACCTGTGCACCCAAGCATCCATCTTCATTAGGGATGTTTGCATAGAAGCTTCCCTTCTTACATTTGACTGTAGTCTCTGTATGAGGGTCTCTTTGCCTTTTATCGAGCATCATCAACCTCGTCTAAATTTTTGCCACTCTCTCTTGTAATAGGCTGGTTGGTTGGTGGATGGTAGTTCCCAAAATTGGATCTCTCCATTTTGGGAATATTTATTTATAAGGATGTTTCCCAAAGTTTCATCCCCAGTGTTTTTAGTTTTCCATATTTTTGTCTCCATGACTTAATGTGATTTATGTATTTGACACTCCTTATTAATAAAACTTCTTTTTAGGGTCTGACACCCCCCATGTTCATGCTATCAATTCTCTAGTAAACCCATCATGCAAGACCTATTTATCCTAAACTAATAGCATAGGGTAGATGTTTTCCATAGTGTAGAAGACTTATTGGTAGCATTCATGCATTAGAGAGGGTTTATTAGTATTATCAACCTAGCATTCAAACTTGTTCTTCAGCTAATTTTCACTAGGGTAGCATACAAGGCTTGTATCTCATGGATTACCTTTAATCACCCATTACTTGGTAGTGATTTCTTGGTTTTCCCACTATCACATGCAGTGTTGTTGTAGCAAGAGGGAAGGTTTGGGCTTTTCTCAACAATCAAAACTCACAAATCTTGACAAAAATCATGAAGAAATTTTGGATCTACGAATTGAGATCTGGTTTTGAATGCAACAAAGGAAGAAGTTTGTATCATATTAAGGCTTTTAGATCCTACAATAGGTCAAGGATATTCTTCAAGAACTATCAGGTACCCATCTTTCCCCCATTTTTCTGATTTCCTGCTAAGTTATAGAAGCATTTTGCCCTAGATAGGCTAGATTTGGTCAAAATTTTTTGGTTTTGTTTACACTAGGTTGTAGATTTCGGTCATATGATTGTGTTTCCAAACAAGATTTGGGCTTCAATGGTTGTTGTAGTGGAGATTTGAATTTTCTTCTAGCATGTTGTTAGCATTTTGGCCCTATCGAGGGGGTGTCGGACCCCAAAAAGAAGTTTTATTAATAAAAGAAGTGTCAAATACATAGACCACATTAAGTCATAGAGACAAAAATATGGAAAACTAGAACATTGGGGATGAAATTCTAGAAAACATCCTCTTAAATAATTTTTCACAAGAGGGAGAAATCCAATTTGGGAAACTACCAACCACTAACCAGCTAGCCTGTTACAAGAGAGAGTGGAAAAAATTTGAATGTGGTTGATAGCACTTGATAAAAGGTAGAGTGACCCTCATATAGAGACTACAGTCAAATGTAAGGAGGAAAGCTTCTATGTTGAGATCCCTATTGAAGAGTGTTGCTTGAGCACACAAGTCCTTCCCAAGGCTACAAAAGATGAATCAACTATTGAATATCTAGTTTGAATTTTGATGCTTGAGATTTGAGTTGGAAATTAATGAGGTGGTATATCTACAATTTCTCTTACATTGTTAAATGAAGTTTATTAGAATAATCAATCCTTTGAAAGATAACATTACATCTATGCTTCCAAATATAATAAATAATAATAGGCCTAATGACTTTCCACCAAAATTTAAAATTAGCAGAAGTGATGGCAAAAAGGATAAATGTAACATCCTCTTGTGATAGCTTGCATGTTGGAATTACTTTGGAAGCCCATGTCCACACATGTTGAGCAAAGAGGCAAAGCCAAAACACATAAGCAAAGTCCTCTTGACCATCGTAGATAGGGCAATTAGGATTATGAAACCAAAAATACTCAAGACATTTACTAATAGGTAAACCTTGATGGATGAGACATTAGAGGAACTACTTAATTTTAGGGAGAGTTGATAGTTTCCAAATACATTGGAAGAGAGGGATCTAGAATTGTTCTGACTTTTGTTTGTCCCAAGACTTGTTACAACATTGAATGACACTTGATGAGTCATGCAAAAGGTTAAATGGGACATGTGGCTTGTAGGGTAGAAGTTTCAACCCATTAATCCATTGGAAGCCATGAAAAGTGCTATGCATTGAACTATCTAGATGAAAATGGTATTGAATGAAGGTATACACTCGATCTAAGCAATGGTGCATTATTGTAGACTCCCCATATAGATTATTAAACTCAGCCTCAAAAATCCATTGATTGGCAAGTCAAAGATAACTCAGAGAAATAACTTCCTTCCAATACGAGGAGGTGGCAACCTTGACATTCGTAAGGGCAAGGGAAGTAGGCGACAAAGGTAACCACCAAGGACAAAACTTAGAGAGAAGAGTAGGATTGATCGTGACATTCATCCAATCTATATATTGATGAAGAAGTTGTTAGGTCCTCCAAATGCTTTTGAAAACATGAGATCCAAGAATATTGATAGTATGGGGGGAAAGGATCCAGTTAACAAAATGGGTTCCTTTCCAGAAAGGCTTATTTTTGGGAAATGCTTGTTGAAGCCTTAATTGGAGGAGAGTCCTAATGATGTTTGGAGCATCAAGATGCTAGACCAACCACTTGGCAACTAAGGTAATCCCCTGCTTGAATGAGTTCAAAAGACCTAAGCGACCTTTATTCTTAGGAAGAGTAACAATATTCCAAGCAACATAATGGAAGCCTTTTTGAGAGTCTTTAGAATACCACATGAAGTCACAAAATAATCATTCAAGCTTCTAATAGGTAGCTTGGGAGGGAGCCCAACATGAAGAGTAATACACATGGATAGATGCACATATAGATTTACATACAAGGCACTTCCCAACTAGAGTGAGGGGTTTAGTCTTTCATTTTTCAATTTTCTTTTAAATCTAAAAAATCACATGCTCCCATATAGTAGAGGTAGAACCTATAAAGTGGAAGGGGATGCCCAAAATATTAATGATGTCTTGATCACAGAGAAGCTACCAATTAAAGTTGGTCATGTGATTGTAGTTATTGGTAAAGCTATAGATAGAAGATTTGTTCCAATTAATCTTGGAGCTTGAGAGTGAGCAATATTGTTCAACCCATCATAAGAGTTGGTGCAAATTATTAGTAGTGTTTTGAATAGGAAAAAAAGAGTCATTAGCGAAATGCATGTTAAGAAGCTAGTGTTGAGATGAAGAGAGGAATACTCTAGTGATTACTTCATTTTTAATATCATAATTTAATTGATGACAAAGAAAGTCAGCTGTGATGATGAATAGGTAAGGGGAAAGAGGGCATCCTTGCTACATTGATCGATGGATAGGAAAGGGAGAGGTGATGTTGAAGGTAGTGGCTATTCTTGTAGTAGCATCTGAGAATAAACATTTTACCATATGAAGGAACTTAGGGCCAAATCCAAGTTTAGTCATGGTTTGCAAAATAAAGTCCCACTTTCTGTTGTCATAGGCCTTGGCATAGTCAATATTCATTAGAAGAATATCTTGACTGTTATCCTCTATCCACTTGAAACCTTCCCACACAGTGATCACGTTGTTTAAAATATATCTACTAGGAATAAATTCTATTTGTTGAGGAGATATAATTTGGCCAAGAATTCTTTTCAATCGTAGAGCTAAGCACTTAGCCCAAGTTTTATACACCATGTTAAGAAGGTTTATAGGATGTTAATTGGAGATACATGTAGGATCCCCTGATTTAGGAAGGAGGTAAATGATCCATTGATTAAGCTTTGGCCCAAGGAAGCAAGTAATGATAGCCTCTTTGATAACCTAGAGAAGGTCATTTCCCACCAGATCCCAATGATTTTCAAAGAATTCAGTGAGAAAACCATAAAAACTAGGAGCCTTGCCATGAATCAACTTGGAACAAGCTAACTAAATCTCCTCTTTGGTGATATTAGCCTTCAAACTTTGTGACATGGTAGAATTGATAAGTCTAGGATAATTGAGGGTAGCAGCCTCAAATGATGATATGTCCATAGGGGTAGCTGCAAATAGGATTTCATAATGGTTTTTGAGAAATGTGAGAATACGATTGTGGTTAGTGATGGTGGAGCCATCATTGGAGATTTTGTTTAAAGAATGGGAGGGAGAATAACTATTTAGATACTTGAAAAATTCTTTATAGTGTTCATCTTAAATAGTTAACCAAGTGAGTATACTTTTAGTTAAGGAATTTTATGCCCTATACACCTCCCAATGTTGGAAGGCTAACCGAGCTTTAGCTAAGTTCTCATGTATAGGAGTGTTGAAGGGATCTTAAGCTAAGCTATTGGTGAGATGTTCGATAGTATGGTAAATGTTGTTATACTCTTGTTTAGCTTGAGTAGCCACTACCTTACCATATGAATGAGAAAAGTTCCACACTCTATAAGAAGCATGATGCCACCACTAAATCCAACCCATGTGATCTGAGGATCGAGGTTTGACATTCCAAAGGTTAGAGAGAAGAAGTTGGGTAGAAGGGTAAGAGAAATAGTGGTTATGTAGTTGGAAAAGATGGAATTTGTGTTGCTGGTTGCTACCATGAATCTAGATAAAGATAGAGATGGGTGGAAAAATAGAACCTATATAACCTACTATAGATGTGTGCCTATCCAATATGTAGATTGCTCCAAGTACATGTATGAAGGGGATTACTAGCAGAGGCATCCACCTCATCTGAGAGGTAGAACTTTTTCTTAAAGGTAGACTAGGTTTGATACTCAGAATTTGGCACTTGAAAAAACACCCCAAGCTTATCTTGAGGGGATTCAATCATATTAAAATCTCATTCAAAAATCCAAGGTACTAGAGGAAGAGAATTGGTGAGTTCCTACCAAAGGAAAACACGTTTTGTAGAATCATTAGGGGCATAAACTGAGTAGATACCAAAAGGGCCATGTGATGAAGAGAAGGTAGCCTAATAAACTCTATGGCTAGAATTGGAACCACTTTGAATGATTTTATCCTTCTAGTAGGTTGAGAGGATAATGGCAATTCCCCCTTTTCCACTCACATGGGATGTAGCAAGAATTGAGGAGTGAGGGAGAAACCAATGGGCTGAAAGAGATAAATGATCTGCTAAAATTTTAATTTCTTGAAGGAGAATAAAGTCTAAAGAAATATTTAGACTGGAAAGAAAGCTACCTGCATGCTTCTATTGAAGCCTATTAGTAAGGCCTCAGACATTCCATGATAAGAGGTTCATGGGGAAGTAGAGGGCATGTTGAATGAGAGGTCTACAAAAGGTTTGGAAGTTGAAGTATCCACTTCCATTATTTGTGAAAGAATGGCAAAGGAGTTGTTTGTATGACAGAGACCATGGAAGTATTTAGAGGAGAGTAAGTCAAGGGTGGAGTTATAGGGAAGGAAGCTTTGAATTTTTTCCTTCCACTACCCATCATAAACTCCTCATCCAAGATAGAGTCCTTGAAGGACTTTGAGGGGATGACATGTGCAGACGTGTGTGCACCTAACTGCAGCACTTGTGCCTTGGTGAGGCTAGGCAAAAAGGAAGACTTTGGGGCTATTTTAGAAGAGGACTTGAACCTAAAGGATTCTGATGGTAGGTGGGAGGATGTGTCTGGGGACCAAGTTTTTTGAGACATGGTGGATTGTTTTTTCTTAGCTAAGAAGGAGCATGTCAAGATATGATGCTTAGCTTGATGATAATAGCTACACAAGTTTGGAAGATAGAAGTAGTTGATTTTCTAAGTGAACAGTTTTCCATTGGTTGCAAGGGTTAACAAGGTTTTTCTAAGAGCTATATCGAGTTCAATGCAGAAGTGATGAAATTGAGTTCCATTGGTCATAGTGCTATGCTCGGAGATAATTGGACCAAGGGTACTCACGATGTTCCTTTCTATGGATGAAAAAATGAGCAGAAGATTTGGCAATTCCACATAATAGCGAATTGTGTTATATGCTAGGTCATCAACATTAAAATAAAATCTCCAGGCATGGGCAATTAGAGTGGCATTCTAGGTTGGAAAATTTTTTAGGAAGAGAGCCTTCTCAACCTAAGAGGCCTTAGATAGTTTTGCTAGAATAAAGTTTTGAGCATAATAACAGGCATGGGAAACTTGAATGCCCTATGGTAGAAGGAGGTTTCAAATTTATGTGTTAATGCTTAGGGACTTCAGTAGAAATCCTACTATTTGAAGAAAAATAAAATGTGTAACAAAATCTTTAGAAACTTCAAAAATATCATTTGGAAGAAGGAAATCTATTTTGGGCAAGTTAGAAGAACTTCCCTGAGGGAAAGCAGAATCAGAAGAATTTTCCATTGCCAACATGACCCAGTATTGCAATTCTAGATCCCACGACAATGGTGAAAAATAGCACCACTAGCCACCACACCAACCCATGAGGAGAGCATAGTGTCAACCATACCAAAAGTAGCCGCAGAAGAAACCCACGAATATTGCCATTAGTAATGCAACAACATCCACCAAAGCAACGGTAGCTCCTGCCCAATTGGTAGCAATAGCACTACGATGTAGGCCTCACTACCCACCACAAAAGCCATCCCACAACTTCCAGAGTGTGGCACAATAGTAGCCTAAGAAGCCAAAATCATAGTTTACCACAATAACAAAAAGACAAAGTAGAAAAACTGAGACCAAAAACTGAAGAGACAAATGTAGCAAAAAGCAAAACCAGAGGACTTTTAGTGCAGCACAGCAACTCACGTAGATCCCACAACCCTGAGACCATGGCATAGCTCATGCATTTTGGCCTTGTTAGCATTTTCACCCTAATTTTCGCTAATTTTGGCCATACTTTGGTATTTTTTGGGTTTAGTAGGGTGAAAATTTTGGTTTTTGGTTTCATAGGGCTATTATGTGAGTTTTTTTTCACTGTGCCTAAGGTTGAATTAGAATTTTTTTTTTGAATTTTTGGAAATTTTTATGGATTTTTTTTCAACCCTATGCACAACGTTTTTGCTTGTTCTACAATTTTTCATAGACAAAATTGATAGTGTCTGTAGTTTTTTGGCTACATGTGAGTAGTGTTTGGGTTCCTAGGTTGCTAATGTAGTGTAGGAGGGCCCTAAATAAAGTTTGGAATTTAAAAATTTTTTTCACTATAAACTAGGTTTTCTCTATAGTCATTTCACTATAAACTGGGTTTTCTTGGTAAAACTTCACATAATTCTAAGTTGAAGTTTCATTTTTTTTTGCTCTTGCTACTACAATGTTGGTGATAGTTTTAAACTACCTTAAGCTTGTCTTCGGCGTTGAGATCTTATAATGAATTTTCTAGATTTTTTAAATTTTTTTCCCAACTATAGTGGCTATGCATCAGTTGTAGTTTTTGGCATTGGGTTTTTAGGCTTCTCTAGCTAGATTGATAACATTGGTCATTTTGGCTTGGGTTTTGGTTATGGTAGAATTTTTTTCTAGTCACTTTGGCCAGTGTATGGAATTTTCTATGGTTTTTGGGCCATCGTGTGGGATGTTTTGGGATTTTTAATAGATTTGGATGGTAGTGTATGGGCTTCGCTATCTAGTAAAGCTCATGTTTCCACTACCACTATTCCTTGTATTTCCCCTGATCCTAGTGTATGGGCCACTAAGATGGTTTTGCTAGTATATTTTTTTCAAACTCATGCATACATTATGTTGAATTTTGGTTTCATGTTAACTGTTTGTGTTAATGCCTATTTTGTACCTTGCATATAAACTGTGTGTAGAAATGCCTATTTTTGGTTTTCATGGTAAGTGCTTGTTAAAATGTCCAAGGCTAAACTTGGGTTTACATTAGAGTTTTTTCA
This sequence comes from Gnetum montanum, assembly GCA_015680685.1. Taxonomy (NCBI): domain Eukaryota; kingdom Viridiplantae; phylum Streptophyta; class Gnetopsida; order Gnetales; family Gnetaceae; genus Gnetum; species Gnetum montanum. The sequence continues at coordinate 18,984 of MNCI01010626.1, read as the reverse complement.
TACCAATGTTATTACTATAGAGGGCTATTTGGCCTCAATTTTGTTAAATTCTTACACTTCCACTTGAGGTAGAAAATGTTCCCTATAAACTGTATGAAGGGGCTACCAAGTATGCCATCTCATGTGTGAGGACATCTTGGGAATCCCAACACTAATGAATTTCTATGAGAGAAGATTATGGCTTTGGAGAACCAAGTAAAGGAGCTATCACTTGAGAATAAGAGTTTTTGTGATCACAAAGAGTTTAGAGAAGTCTGTGTGGCTAATAGAGACTTTTTACATACGAATGAAATTGAGTGGTCGTAGTATTGGAGTGCCATCGAAAGTAAGGTTACTCTAGCTAGGAGTAACATGGAAAAGGACATGTAGATGGAGTTACTAATTTGTAAGACCAGGGATTAGTGTGGCTATTATGTTTGAGTACTTGAATGGGGAAAACAATACAAGGACCATAAATAGAAATACAAGGTAGAAAAGGAGAGTGACCTGAAATCATGACATGAGGAGATCATCAAATGACAAAAACTTAAACTATTTGTATAGGAGATAAATGTGGAGAAAATCTTAAGATGTTCATAGAATCAATTGTGGTTGCTAACTCTCCTACCCCTTAGATTATCACTACATCTAGGGAAACCTCTATAGCTATTCTTTTCCAGAATTCTCCTAAGTGAATAGACATCAGGAGGAGAATGATCCTAGCAGAAGTAGACCTAGGAGAGATTGACTGGGTTAACATGAGTGAAGAGCAAATTATTCATAGGTTAGATATTGGTCTTTAGAACTTTTCTCCTAAAGATAATACTCTAGAATCCCCAAAGGTTTGTATAAATATGTTCTAAATTTTCTATGTTATAGTTTTTGTTTTATGTTTTGCTATTTCATGTTGTATTTTCTTGTCATCATGGTTACTAATCATTGGCATGGTTTTGGTGTTTACAGGTCACAAGATGATGACCTCCTCCTCCTCTGACTTAATTTTGATTATTACTTAGACATGCTATGTTTGTGGTTGTTCTAGTTATAGTAATGTAGTCGTTTAGTTGTTTTTGTCATAGCCTTGGAGACTATGTACTATTTTTGTTGTTGACTATTGCATTGTGCAACTATGGCTATGGGACATTTATATTTGTTATTACCATAGTGTAAATATGGGTACTATTTTAATTTTGGCTTAAAATATTTTGGTGTTTTTTTTAATATTTTAAACTTTTTATGGAGTTTTATGCTTTCTCTTTTTTTATCTTTTTGTGGTATTTTTCCATAAACACAAAAGATGAGTATGAATTACAAAATCATTGCAAGAATGAGAAGGTAATGCAATGTGGAAAATGGGTAAACATGATATAATAAAGGAAAAATTGTAAGGCCAGAATGTAATCATGTAAATACATCGAAAACAAGGCTACCTAGTTAAACTATACAAGAAAGAGAACATAAGTAAAATGTTTAATCGTACAATTGTTTCCTAATCTTTAAAAGATTAGGGAACTTATGTGTCTTCTATTGCATGATTTTATATTCCCCATTTCCTCACTCACTATGTTGAATGGAAGTTACTTCCATGTTTTTTTGATGGCCCCAATGTTGTTGGTCTTGGCTTGGCTGGTTTCATTATGCTTCTTGACCTTATTTTTGGCTATGAGAATTTCTTCTTAAAAATCCACTTTCGATTATTGCTCTATGTCAACATTATTAGCAAACAATGGGATCACACTCTCCATGAATGATGATTTTTCCTCCTTCTTAAGGTAGGTGAAACTCTTGATGACTTGGAGAAGAGACAACTTATAGTTTGGCTAACCAAGGTCTTCCTAAGTTTAAATTAAAACCTAGTGTTTCTTCTACCACAAGGAAATCAGTAGTTGCAGGGAATTATTCCTTAGTTATGAAGTCTAATGTTATCAATCCTCTGATTGCTATGCATGACCTTTTAAACGATTTGAGTGTAGAGGTGAAGGTATTTTTGATGTGTTTGATCAAGCCTAAGTGCTCAATGATAAGAAATGAGATAATGTTTGTAGCTATCCCATCAACTACATGTACTTTGTAAACCTTGTATTGGCCAAATCTAATTGTTATAAAAAAGGAGCCCTAGATACCTCACTTTTTGAGGGTTTATTTTTACCTTGTCATGAATCTTTAAAATTGTTGACTTCATTTCTTCCTAGGATGAAGATGGTACTATCACTACATGAATAGCCTCCTCATTAGTTGGGATATTCTTGTTCATAGGAATATAGGTTAGCATCTTAACTAGTGCTTCATGGTGGGTAGGGGAGGTCATGACCAAATTGTACAAGCTCAACAAAGTGTTTTTCTACTTGAATGAGAGCTTAACTTGCTCCATGGTAGTAAGGAAGTTCTTATTGTTGTTCGATGCTTTCTTGGTTTTTCTAGCCTTGACCTCCTCTAGTCTACCTAGGATCTTAACCTCATGTTTCAATGATTGTTGTTTTAGCCCCTTTCCTTTTTCTCGCCTATCCTCCCTAGGTTGACTAGTAGATGCAGTTTGCACATTAGAATCCATGGGTATGGCTGAAATCGAGGTAGGCTTTGATGGGACCACTTCCTTCTATGCCTTTGGCGGGTTAGTATCTTTTGCTTTAGGCTTGGAAGCTAATTTCTTATGTTGTCTTTGTGGTGGCTTCTTGTTGTTTGATTATGATGAGGTTGAGCTATTGACCACTAGGGTTGTAGGTTAATTAGTAGGGGATGGTTGCACTCTAATAATGAAAAGTTCTCTAGGAGCTCTAGGTGGTGGTATCTTTATAATAAATGAAGTTCTAGACCTAGAAGTCTATTTGTGACAAGGAGGTACTTGAATCATGACTGGTTTCCTAGGGGTCTTAGGATTATCATGCATATTAAATGTAGCTATTGTAAATTGATCATTGTTAGCATTCATAGGATCCTTGTATATGTGCATATTTTGGTTTTGGGACCTCATAGGGTTAGATGCATCTAGAACCAACTCTCCACTATCTATCATCTTTTTTAAGTCATCTTTTAGGACCAAGAAAAAGTAGTATCATGGTTAGGAAGCTAATGGTAGTGGCATAATTGATTTAACTTAAAGTATTTAGGTAAGATCGGTTCATCCTTCATAGCTATAGAAGGATCTTTGGCAATCTCGCATAAGCAATCATGCCTCTTATGAGCATTCTTAGACATTTTCTTGTACTAGATGTGACTACTATTGAGTAACTGATCAAGAAGCTTGGATAATTTTACAGGTAACTTGGTATATTTGGATCTATCTTTTATCTCAAAATTGAGATTTGAAGGATTAGATGTAGAGGCACCTAATGTTGATGGCTAGAGGGATATGGTAGGAGCCTTAGGTTATGTGGTTTTTAGACATTATGTGCTTTTAGGATCCTTGGTCACTATGGCCATGGCTACATGTGATTATTTGCCATTATCCCTATCCCATTATGTTGGTTCTTATAGGTCATGTATGTAGGATCATTACTAGCTTCATTTTCATCTTCTATATTTTTGACCTAAAAAAAGGCTTAACTTAGGGACCAAGGATCTAAATAATAAAGTTTGGACCTAATTAAATCATTAACCACCCTCTTGAAAATGGCTAAAAGGTGCATCTCAAAGATGGATTCAAGTATCTCATTAAGTATGACATTTCATCCTTATATAAATTTTTGAACAGGTTCAAGGGGTCCCTATCTCACTTTCACGAGTTGATCTAACATTGTTTTGGATTTTAAGTTGTATATGAAGCAATTAAAAAATTAACTTATTAAGTCATCTAGAGAGGAGATAGATCCTCTCAATAGTGCATGGTACTAATTAAGGGCCTTTTTAGTCAAAGACTTGGGGAAGACATGCAACATCACATGTTGCCAAGCTTGTAGTAATAGACATTTTGAATGAAAGGTAATTAGATGAGCATTGAGGTCACTTTCACCATTATACTTGGTGAAGTAAGGGATTAGTATCCTTGAGGAAAGGGTTATTTGGACAACATTGGGACTAATCGGGTCATCTTAGTAAAATTTCATGAATTTTACCATTTTTGTGGTGCTAGCCTTAAGCTTCTTTAGTTTTTTGGTGAGGTTTTTGATTAGTTGGAAAGCTTGATCTAGGCTCCAAGGAACTATTGTAGGTTGTATAGGCTACACAAGTGGTTTGATGGCTTGGGCCAAGTAATAGGTTGCAAAATTGAGTGAAAAGGTCTAGTTGCCATTACTATGGGAGGGTTAAAGAGGGAGAATGATGTTTGTGTGAGAATTTATGAGATAAAGAGAAAAAAGAGTATGCAAAAAGTTAGCATGACTTGAGATCCCAAAGAGGGGTTTGCTACAGTGATGAATGGAGGAGGTATGAAAGGTACACCATGAGGCAGTCACATGGCATAGGGTTGGATGGAAAATGGAAGAGATGTGAACATAGAGAAGACTTGGAAGACTGGTTGTGAAGTATACATAATGGAGGAGATAGATGTTACTTGCATGTTATGTAATGGGTTAATCATAAAGTAATGTATGGATGTTTGTAAGTTTTCTTCTTCCTAAGCATTTTTCTTGTAGTATTTCCCAAATTCTTTTTAATCATTTTGATTGCATTCTAGGCTAAACCCTTCACTTGCTGTGACTTTATCCTCATCATCTACTAGGTGGGCTAGCATGTGGATATAAGCTTTGAAGAGCTCTATTGTATCATATGAGGAAGAAATATATTCCTTCCCACTCTTATGGATGATCTCAAACTTATGCTTAGAGTCTAACTCTTTGTCTAGGATGTAGAGGCTAGCTTGGATCGTTGCATGTATGAAGTTATAATAGTCTTAGGTAACTGTGGCATGCACTAGATCATGTTCTACGCACCTAAGGAACTATCTGTGCTTCATCATAGTGGGGTCCTTAGGATCACAAATATGAGTGGACTATTGGTTAGCACCCATATGAATAATATGGTGTAGTAGGATATTGGAGGCAAAAGGAATAAAATGTAATGGAATAATTAATTAACAAAGGTAATAAATCTTTTGAAGTTTCTAATGTTTAAATAAACTACAAGTTTGTAGTGTGTAAGGTCCACAATGTATAGATCTTCAACGTGTGAAGCTTTAGCATGCAAGACTTTCATAGCATGTGAGACCACCTAGTGTATGGAAGCGTCAATGTGTAAGATTGTCTAGCATGTGGAAGCCTTAGCATGTGAGACCCCAAGCATTTGGAAGCCTCAACATGTGAGACCGCCTAGTGTATGAAAGCCTCAGTATGTGAGACTTTCATAGCATGTGAGACCACCTAGCATGTAGAAGCCTCAACATGTGAGAGTATGTGAAAGTCTCACCAGGTGAGACTATCCAATGTGTGGAAGCCTTAGCATGTAAGATTTCAAAACAACTACAAAATAATATTTTTTTAAAAAATTTTTTGTTTCAAGTTTGTCCAGGGTATGAAGAAAAATGACTAGAAACTACAAAGTAAAAATGGCAAGAAATAGAAAAAATAGTGTGCATTGCAATTGCAAAGGTAGTGCATGTGTGCATTGCATTGGAAAAATTAAATTTTTAAAGTATAGGAAATGAAAGTATCATTGCATGCTATGGCTGAAAAATTAAAGACAAAAATTGCCACAAACATGACAAGTCATAAGGTCACATGCTGGGCTTTGACAAATAAATTTTTTTAGAAAATTGTTGAAAATAATGTTGATATCTTGGGCACACGACGGATTTTAGGAAAAATTAAAATAGATGTAAAAACTATAAAAAAACATTGGTTATAAGGCCACACGATGGATTTTAGAAAAAATCAAATAAAATTTTTTGTTGTGAACAATGCTAGTTTTAAGGCCACACAATGGGCTTTGGAAAAGCCCAAAATAAACTTAAAAAGTTACTATGAACATGCTAGTTAAAAGCCCACATGATGAGCTTTAGAAAAGCCCAACATAAATTTCCATTGGAACAATTGTGCTCATAGGTTAAGGAAGAATGTAGGTAGAGAAATTTCACAGTAGGTTTTTTAGTGGAGAAGTTGGATAGTGTTCCTCCTAGTGCTAGAAACTGTAATGATAGGAAAAACTGGTGCTAGAAAACTATGAGATCCCATGTGAGATAGTTTAACTCATAGATCCCTAAGCCTTGAAGAGAATCTAGAGCATCTCGAATGGTCTTATTGATCACTCATGGACTTGAAAAGTCTATTACTGATTCATGTAGATGTAGATAGGAATATAATGAAAATAATACAAAATAAAGCTTACAGTGTGAGATTTGAGAGTAGATGAAACAATAGAGTAATATTACCAAATTGAAATAATTTCAAATATTATATTAAATAATGAATGTCAATGAATATAAGAATGGGGGGAATTTTGAGAATACAGATCAAGGCTTTAAAGCTTAAGAAATTAATACTTTGTTGTGATTTGATGTAGTTTGTAGAATGTATCTAGTGTAGAATCTATGCTTTTCTCTTAATTTGATCTACAACTTTATCAATTCCTACTTCTAGTTCTACTCTTAGAACTAACTATTATTAATGTTGTAAAAAGGTTGCTAAAGTCCATTACAAAAGCTCTACTAATCTCTGCTAAGTGATCTTTGCGAAAATTGTCCAAAAGGTCCAAAAAATAGCTTCGAATTCCGCATTTATAGGATGTGAATTTGAAACTTTGGCATCCATTACAGTTTGGAGCCTAATGAATGGATTCTTAGTCAAAGTGCAACATGTGGGTTGAAGGCCCAAGTGCCATACGCTACTTACACAGACCGCCCAATATGTGGGACTGCAATGTTCATCAAGTCAAAATCTTACATGCTAATGTCACATGTTGCCAATCATTTGGAATTGAGCTGTCCATCATGTGAGATAAAAATATCAATTTTTATAGCATGTGAAGTATCTTTTAGCCTCCCATAAGCTAGAATATAAAGCTTTCAGAGCATTTTTTCCCTTCCACAAATTAGAATACAAGACATTTATAGCTTGTGAAGTATTTTTTCACCTCCACAAGTTAACATGCATAGGATTTGCAACTTGTGGAGCTACAAATATAATTTTTAACATTGAGAAACTACTAGAAACTATGAATACAAGGCCACAATATAGGATTTTTGGAAAAAACAAGGCAATTGTATCTGCCTTTAGATTCCATCAAATTACAATAAAAATATTGGCTATGGGCTTTCACATGGTAATGTGAATTTTCCTTATGATGTTTCGAAATGTATTGTGCTTTCAATAGATTATGCTAATTTAATTTTTTGTAGACCTTGGAATTTTGATGATGGTACTTAGTTTGATAAAGTAAGAAATGTATGGAGTGTAGCTAGATTTGATGGAACCCACAAGTTAATTCCCATGATAGTTGAAACAAGTGAGGTAGCAAATCTTACTTAATGATTTCTTAATCCTTCTAAGAAAGAGAAAATACATTAAGGAACATAATGAAATATGTTTTGGTTTTATTGTTGTATCAATAGTTACTTCTAACCATAATGATGTACAAGTTGAACTTTCTATAGGTGTGCTAGGCTTGAAGAATAAATTTTCCAAGGTGTTTAAAGAGAAATTAGATGGATTGACACCAATGAGAAATGTGTAGCATTAGATTGAATTCATCCTTGGTGTTATCATTTTGAATGAGAGAGCATACTAGATGGCACTAAATCAAAGGGCTGAATTGCAAAGATGAGTAGAAAAAGTTGCCTGCAAGTGGCTTCATGAGGGAATCCATTTCAACTTATGTGATTCCAACAGTGCTTTTGCCAAAGAAGAACAATGATGAATAGAAGATGTGCATTGATTTTAGGATAGGTACAAGTTTTCTATTCCAAGGATGAATGATATCCTTGATGTCCTTACCAATGCAAAGATTTTTAGTAAGATTAATTAGAAGAGTGGTTACCATCAAATATGGTTCAAGCCTAGTGATGAATGAAAGACAACTTTCAAAACACTAGATGGATTATTTAAGTGGTTGGTAATGTCATTTGGGTTAATAGATGCACTTGATACATTCATGTGGTTGATGCATGATATATTGAAGAATTTGATTAGTAAGTGTTATATTGTCTTTTCTGATGATATTTTGGTATATAGTCCTAATGAGAAGAACATTTGGATCACTTAACGATGATGTGTCTTAAATTGAAGAAGGCAAAATTGGTGATTGATGTGAAGAAAAGTCATTTCTTCAAGAGGGAAATCACATATTTGGGACATATGGTTTCTAAAATCAAATTCAGATGGAAGCTACCAAGGTGAGTTCAATTAGAGATTGATTAACTCTTATGAATGCTTGGAAGATAAGATCATTCTTTAGTTTAGTAGGGTTTTATTGAAGATTTATTAAAAATTTTATTGGTATTTATTATTCCATATTTTTTTGTTGAAGAAAAATAAATATTTTAAGTGGGAAAATGAAACCCAAAGGAGCTTTAGCTTAATGAAAGCAAAGATTATTAGTGAATTGGTGCTTACAATTCTAGTTTTTTAGAAGCTTTTTCAAGTGGATGTGGATGTTATTAAGAAGTGGCGTCTAATACTCTATCCACATGAAGAAAAATTTATACAAAGTTGAAGAATTTTTATTTTTTTAGTTGAGGGGTGGTTGTAAACTATTTTGATCCCAATGAACCTTTTTTTTTCTACCTAAATTTCTTTATTTTCAGAATGGGAAATGACTTCTTAAATTCTCTAAGTATGGCCCCAATCATTTTTTTTATAAATTGTAAGGTCATACATGAATGAAATGATCTATTTTAAAGATAATAAAGTTGACATTCAATTTTCTTTGCAATTTTATGATTTTTTATATTCCTTTCTTCTCTCATTTACACATCTATCACTACTATCAACTTTCATTCTTAATTATCGATTCATTATCATTAGTCATCATTGTAATCAAATTATCAAGCAATCATAATATTAAATGCATTATTAAGATTTTAATATCACATTAGGAGATCAAGAGTCAAAACTGCATAAGTCAATAATTCAAAAAGAAATTTTTAACAAAATTGGTAATAGGGCCAACCACCATGAGCTACAATAAGAAAATAACCAAATGCCCCATTATATTTAATGGGATGCAAGATTTCATTCTCTAGAAAGAAATGATGAAAGAACTTCTAAAAGTTAATGAAGAGTGAGATGTGATAGAATCTACAAAAGCCCATATCAAAGTCACCCCAGAAGGAGAAAATAAAGACAAAGAAGATCCTCTAATTCAAGTCTAGAAAAAAAAAGATTTACATGCAAAAATGATAATTATTTTTAATGTATCAAAAAAAATAGCTGGAAGATTGTGCTCATTAAAGACTACTAAAGAAGTGTGGAAAAGATTATGCTCAAATTTTCTAAGGAACATTGAACATCAATATACAAAAGAATTGTACAAAATTCAATTTGATAATTTAGAAATTAGAAGAGATGGAGATATCAAAGATTTTTTTATAAAGAGGTATACCAACATAAAAAACATTAATAAATTTAGATGTAGCTTTACTTAGCACTAAAAAGTACAAAAAATTATGGTAGCACTTTATAACAACTTTAGATACCAAAACATCATGATGAACGTTTTACAAAATAAAAAATTTCAAGAAACTCACTGTAGATGATCTGGTTGCTTAAATCAAAATACTTGAAAGTTTGAGAACTGACAAAAATGATAAAGAATAAGTCTTCACAGCTAGTAAAGGAAGAGGAAGATTTAATAGAGGAAGAGAAAGATTCAATAGAATTTATTCTTAGGACCAAAGAAACTTGGACAAGTTAGAGACTTTACAAAAAGATAACAGAGGTAGAGCTTTCGTAAGAGAAAGATAAAACTTACAAGGACAAAGAAATTTTCAAATTTCTCTAAGAAAACTTTGTAATAAAAGAGGCCATACCATAGCAGTATAGTGGTACAACTTTAGAATTGATGATCTTCAACTCCAGGACAAAGATTGAGTAATGACATTAAATTAAGAATATCAACAAGGTAAGATTAAAGCTCTCAATTACCAAAAAAATAATTAAGTAAACCTCTTGGATTATAGATAGTAGATGGTCAAATCACATAGCACCATATAAGTTTCACCTTCTTAAACACAAATCAAAAAGAATTTGCAACATAAAAATAGGAGATGGTAACCACCTTAACATAGAAAGAGTTGGAAATTGCATTATCAAATTATCAAAAAACAAGATTATAGCCATCATTGATGTCTTGTATATACCAAATATCTCAAATCCTCTTATATTATTAGGATAAATGATGAAGAAAAGAATCAAAATTAGCTTCAAAGATGATTGGTGTATTATTAAAAAGTAAAACAAAAAAGAAATCATTAGAAAAAAAGGCTAAAACAACAGAATCTATTGCATAGATTGTAGTCACTTTGATTTGAGAAGAAACCTTATCCAAGATAATAATCAAACCATCATTTAGGTTTCTACTTTTGAAAAAGGAACACTCAAAGACCCATATCAAAGCATTTTCAAGTATCAAAAAACAAATGAAGAAGAAGCTAAAATTTGACATAAAAGATTGGGATAATCCTCTTACAAGTAGAAAAAAATGATAAATTTAAAGAAAGAAATAGGAATTAAAATAAGAGATACTCCCAAAGAAAAATGTGAATTATGCATTTAAGGAAAGAAAATCAAAAATCCTCATACAAAAGCTATGTAAAGAAAAGAAAGCCCCCTTGATCTTCTCCACATGAATCTCATTAGATCTATGCCTATCACCTCTATAGGAGAATCCAATTATAGAATTGTTGGCATACAACATTTAGAGTAAGGCTAACGAAATAATAAAATTTAGAGACTTCTACATTATCATGAAAAATACTATGGACCTATCCATTAAAGCCATCAATCAAATAGAGGGAGAAACTTCATCAATCAAGAATTAAAATATGTTTGTATACAACAAGGCATTTTTCATCAAACCATATGTGGATATAGTCCACAATCAAATGGCATTATAAAAAAGAAAAAAATAGAACCTTACAAGACATTGTGAGATGTATTCTTAAAAATGCTTAAATCTTTAACAATTTTTGAATCATGGCCATGAATGTAGCAACCTACATTATTAACAGAATAATTAGTAGCAACAATAAAGACAAGTCCTCCTACAAACTCTTTTACATAAAACTTCCAAATATAAAAAACCTAAGAACATTTAGATGTTATTTTTTATGTCAAAATTCCAAAGCAATTCATAGATAAATTGGACAAAAAAGGAAAGAAATGTTTTTTTCTAGGATCTGACACCAAGACAAGTGGATATACTTATGATTCTATTGATAAAAAATGGCACTCATCTAGAGATGTGGCTTTCATGGAAAATAAATTTGACATGAAGGATCTTTAAAATTCAAATAAATATATAGACGTGCAAAAAAATCCCAAATTAGCTACAAAATAATCACCCTCAGGAAGAAATGTTGGACAATAACTTTGAAAAAAGAAAAACTAGATCTAATGCCATTAGTAACATAGCATACTCAACTCTCTTTCTTAAACCAAATAATGTATAAGAAGCCTTAAGAAAAAATACATGGAAATAAGCTATGGACAAAGAATATGAAGCCATCATGAAAAAAAAACATGGAAATTAGTGAATAGACCAAAAGGAAAAAAGATAATTGATTATAAATAACTACAAGAACAAATTTAATTAAAATGAAAAATTCATTAAACATAAAGCAAGACTACTTACAAGGAGATTCAAGAAAAAAAAAAAAAGAAGAAGCACATAGACTATGAAGATATTTTTGCTATAGTAGCAAGATTCAAAGTCATCCAGCGCATTCTCTCAATTTCTACTCATCACAAACTCAAATTACATCAAATTGATGTAAACATTGCTTTCCTAAATGTTAGTATTAATGAAGAAGTATATGTTTATCAACCAAATGAATACACCATCAAAGGTAAGAAAGACGAAGTCTACATACTAAAGAAAGCTTATATGACCTAAAACAATCTTCAAGAACTTGGTTTTATAGATTCAATGAATATCTTCTAAAAAAGGAATACTCATATTACATGTTTGAAAAACACTATACTATAAATATGATAACAAGGATTTCATAATAATCTTTCTCTATGTAGATGATCTCATCTTCATAAGCACAAATGATGAACTTATAGAAAACTTCAAGACAAAAATGAAGAATGAATTTGAAATGAAAGACCAGCTAAAGTATTTTCTTAGAATGCAAGCTAATTGAGATAAGTTTGGAATCAAAATTTCTCAAAAATAAAAATAAAAATGTAACAAACATTGTAGAAAAGTAAAAAATCAACAAAGAAAAAAGTACCAATACTCCTCTTTCTCACAACATAAATCTAAAGGACAAAGAAAACACAATCATAGTTGATGCCACTTTGTATAGAAGGATGATTTAAGTACTTAGATTTCATTATCAAACTAGACTAGACCTAGAATTAACCACCTCTTTTCTATTAAGAACCTAGACAATCTCATCTTCATGCTTTCATCCATGTACTCAAATATGTAAAAGGCACATTAGATCATGAAATTAATTCTACCAAAGGAGATGGAAAACTTCATGCTTATTCAAATGTTGATTAGAGATGAGACCACAATCATAGAAAATCTACATCAAGATTAATAATATCTCATGGAAATAATGCAATATATTAGAAGTCAAAAAATAAACATCCATCAATATTTCAACTTGTAAAGTAGAATTTATTGCCATAATAGAATGTACTCAACACATCTTATGGCTAAAAAAACTCATGAATCATCTTGGTTTTCATATAAAACTTCTCATCAACTTATATTGTGACAAAAATTCAGCCATACAACTCTTAGATGAATATGTTGTTCATAAGAAATTAAAGCACATTAATATAAAATATTATTTTATTAAGCAAGAAGTAAAGAAAGGAAAAATAGAACCATTACATGTGTATACTAATGAATAATTGATGAATTGCTATTTTTCCTCTACTCCAATGTCTGGTATGCAACATTGGAGCTATGATGTCAGGTACGTGATGTTAGGGTCTTACTGTGATGTCGGGTATCCAATGTTGAGGTATATACACTGGCCTATAAATATAGCACCTAGCTCCAGTTTTAAGTCAATTTTTGATGTTAGTTTTTAGCCAAAGTAGTGAAGCTCTTCCATTTTATTTTCCTCAAGAGTTAGAATATTTTCTGAGTGCCTGCAAAAGGAGTATAAGTGTGTATAGTTCTTTGTTCAAGCACTGATGTACCTGAGCACAACAGTGCGATTGGAATGAAATGAACTCTTTTGAAAATCCTTGCAACATTGAGACTAGATTAATGTTTATTTTAATGAACTTTATTTTATTACATTTCAATTAAGCAATTTATCTCTACTAGTTAATGAACACAAGCACAACTACTTCAAGCATACATATAGTACTTGGTAACCTAGCAACACTTAATGTCTGGTAGCCTAGCAGCACTAGATGTGTTTAGGAAAGTGGGAAGGTTACTTGTGTTAGGCTAGATCGGAAATAACAAATTAGAGTATAAGTTACTATACTCTTCATTCTTATTGTAGGCAATTACATCTATAAAATCATAAACTGATAAAAATCATGTACCCCAATTGGACTTAAACCATACCCTTAAGCTTCACAAGTGTAGTTGGGAAGACAACAAATGTTCTTAATGCCCATTTCACTTCCTAGAAGAGATAGTGTACTAGATAACTATAGGTCCATGGAATTCAACTGGATCACGTGCAATGCCTTAGTGATTCATATGGTTGGGGGTAGAGGTACCTCACTGCTCATCATTGGTGCCATTTCTGGGGACCTTTTGGTTGTTTTGTGTGCTATATAGGACTTAGTAAAACTATTTAAATCATTGGAACAAACCTTAGAGTCACATTGTATTATATGATTTCTAAAACAAAATTTCTAAGCACACTATGATTATTATTTTTCTAACTGAAAATGTCTTCTTCTCAGAGGAGTGATTCTCTGTCAAAGTCTAATAAACCTTATTAGCCAATGTCTCAATAATATCAAATAGTATATGCTCACCCTGATAAGTATGTACCAAACTTTACCTTCATCCTGCACTAGGATGAATAGCTATGGTGGTGTGACATGGAGGACAACATTATGTTCCTGCTTGATTGATCTGTTCCTGCAATGCTCCACCAGATGCTTATATGATATGATCTTCTAGAACATCATGTTGAGTATGTTATGCAAGATACTGATGCTAGGGATTATCATTCCATTGAGGCACAATGTCTACAAGATCGACAACTAGAATAACATTATGAATCTTCAAAAGGAAAAAGATTTAACGATTCACCATTCCTATTATACCAACAAGCTAGTGGAGAACCCTTCTTTGGGGGTTTCCCATTAAATGATATTTCTCTCTTTAACTTTGGTGAAGGAGGTTAAAATCAGAACTTGCAATCCACAATTCACAATCCTAGTTCTGATAATAAGGGATCCAATGACAAAGAAGGATTTGGAGGGGCAAGTCAAGGTAGGGATGCAGACAAAAAGCAAGATCATGATCATGGTCATGATCACTGAAGAGGCAGTAGTAGGTACCATGATGGTGCTGGTTCTCCTTCCTCTTCCCCTTCATCATCATCATTTTTTTCTTCTGGCTCTAATCATGACTGTAGAAGGTGAGACTATGATGGAGGTGACCAAAATGAACAAAATGATCGACAGGACCAAAATGATTGAGGGGATCATCAGGAAAGGCAAGACCAAGAGGTACATCGAAATGAATGAAGGGGTATTTGAGGGCATCATAGGCACCATGATAAAAGCCTCAATGAGCCTCTACTTGCTACACAAAGTATGTTTAATATCACAAAGGTAGTAATAATTCAATAAGGCATGTGAAGGATAGTTGGATTAAAAGGTTAGACATGAACAACATTCCTCAATTTGAAGGAGGATATAACTCTAATATATAGAATCATCTCCATGCTTTTCAAGATGCATGTGCCTTTTAGAACATAGAGGATGAGTGGCAGAAACTTAAGTTGTTCCCTAGGACACTTATAAAAGAAGCAGAGAACTAGTACTAGTTCTTAGAGCCAGAATCTATTAGACGATGGAGTACCATGCTTGAGTTTTTCAATGATAAATATCAAACATACTCCAAAGTGTTCAACTTGAGAAGGAAAATCCAAGGATGGAAACAAGGAACACATGAACCCTTGGATGCTACCATTGACCGATATTATTCCTTGATGCACAAATGTCTTAGCCATGGTTATTCTCAACTAGATTAACTTTGACACATAGTAGACAGGCTTTAATCAAAAACGAGGAGAACCCTTGGTGTCTATGCCTAGGGGCAATTGTTAGAACTAAGTGTCCATTAGATACAAAAATTAATTGAGTAGGTAGCTAAAGAGGAGGATGAACTAAGGAAAAGAGAAAGTGTAGAAGAGTACAATTGTGATATTTCCATTCACAATAGGGAGGTTCAATTCTACAACAGTGAGGATGAGTTTATACCTGATGAGAGGGTGAATAAGAAAACCTTGCCACTCCAAAAATTTTAATCTAAACTTACACCAAGGTTGATTAGTTAGGGGACTCCATGGATAGTAGATTTTAGGCTATCCTCAAAATTGCTAAAGAGTCTAAGGAACAAGGTAGTGATCATAAGCATAGGAGATGCCAAGGAAGTTGAACGTGCTTATCACAAAGGTAAGGGCAAGATTGTTGCAATAAAAAAAGTTGTAGATAGTGAATCAAATGATGATAATATGTATATCCTAAGGGATGTTTCCATGTTGTATCACACTTACAAGAGTCTAGGGTGTGTGCCTTAAATCCACAACTAACACAAAGGCAAACATCCAAAAGATTACCTTATCCTCAAGGTAATTTTAGGTAGTTCCATCAGTAACAACTGTATTATATAAGTGGAGCTCCACTACAACCATATGAGTAGTATCAGTAGTGGCAGCAACCACAATCATGGGCACTGGTACCACCAAGGCAACAATACCCTTATGGGTAGCTTGATTCATATGGTTACTACATTTAGCAACTGCTGTCTCCACATGACTCCTCTAGTCACGTCTCTACTTTTCAACCTCACTACCACCCTTTTGATTATTATCAAACTCATTCTCCACATAAAATAGGGGATGCCACATCTTATCCTTATCCTCCTCCTATCCCTACACATGTTCTTCCTCTATCTGCATAGTTACTACTTGCTCCACCCATGCAAGGTGAACTACCAGCTCAACCACAACAATGTAATGCTATGAGGGCTATTAACTTACAATTGGTTCATTAGTTGGATGGGTTGAGTACTCAAAAGAAAAGATCTTTATTTCAACCTCACAATCCACCTAAGCCCTCACATACACCTGTGGTTGATAACCCTACTCTTGAATCTTTCTTTATACCAAATATCTTCGAGTCCCCTTCAAACCAAAATCTACTTGGGATCCATACCATCATGCTTACGCATACTATATCTAATTGGATATGTGCTAGAAACCTTCCTAGGAAATTAGTCAATCTTGAAAGTCCTCTAATTTATTTGTAGATTGCTAGGAATGAACCATGCAAGGCTATTCTTGGTTCAAGTTCTAGTGTCAATTTGATTTTCATGAGATGTACATCGCATGGAACCTACCTCCATTCAAGAAGAGCAATAATAGATTAGAGTTGATAGACCAATTTATCACTATTCTAGTGGGACTAGTAGAAGACATCATAACCAATATTTGTGGATGGTTTTATCTTATTGATTTTCTAGTAATCAAAGTGAAGAACTACAAACGAAATTTTCCAATCATCATAGGAAGGGCATGGCTAAGAATTTTTGATACAAGGATATGCATCAAAGATCTTTCCTTAGAAATATCTAAAGAAAATGCATTCGAAAAGATTGAGAAGAAGAGAGTTCCATGCATCGTGTATAGTAATACAGGATGCAATTGTGTGCAGAAACTCTAGGCTGTAAAGAAAGCATCTATCTCTACATGCAAGCAGTGTGCACTAGAAGCAAAAATTCAAAGGTGTCTATACATAATAGCCATAAAATATTAGGGTACCTAGTGGCTGACTACTAATTCTAAAAGAAACACACTTTGCATGAAACCAGCTAAGAGCCTGACATGTGCATATGTCATGAGCATGAATGAACTCAAGTAAGTTCATCACCAACTCTCTGATGATACAAATGATGATACTCACTAGGGAGCATTAGAGATTCTTGAAACTTTCAAGCAAGAGCCCCTTGAATTGAAAATGGTACCAACTAGAATGAAATATGTGCTTCTGAAAAATAGAAAGTTGGTCATAATCAATGCTAGTCTTGCTCCAGAGTAGGAAAAGATGCTATTGAAGGTAGTTGGAAAATGGTCAGTAGCTTTTACTTGGTCATATCCTGAACCCACATGGATTAATCCTAGGATATGTCGGCATTGCATCTACCTTGATCTAGCCATTAAGCCAAAAAGATAGCCATAGAGACAATTGAACCCAAACTGAAGTAGATCATTAAGGAGGAAATCAAGTAACTCCTTAAGGTAGGGTTTATTTATTCCATTGTCGATAGTGAGTGGGTTAGTCCACTCATAATTGTACTAAAGAAAAGTGTTAAGTGGCAAGTCTATGTTGATTTTTGGCTACTAAATATGGTATGTTCAAAGATCATTTTTCATTGCCATTTGTTGACTAGGTGCTTGACACAATATCTGGGCATTGCTAATATAGTTTCCTAAATGGTTATAGTGGCTATAACCAAATTTAAATTGCACCAGAAGACTAAGCATAGACAACATTTACGAGTCCCTAGGGGACTTTTACATATCCTAAGATGCCATTTGGTCTATGTTATGCTCTTGCTACATTTTAATGCCTAGTTCTAAGCATTTTTCAACAGTAGATTAGTAGTGGTGTGGAAGCCTTCATGGATGACTTATCCACTTGTAAAGCTACATTTGAGCAAGCCCTAGATCACCTTGAGTAAGTGTTGAAATGATGTGTTGAAACCAATTTACAGCTCAATTGGCAGAAAATCCACTTAATGGTTTAGGAGGGCATTATATTGGGGCATAGAATATCGCAAGTAGGAATTAAGGTAGACCTTGAGAAAATAAGGGTCATCCAAGGAATAACTCACAAACAAAAAATTGTTAAAGATTTTTGATCATTCCTTGAACATACTAGCTACTATTGGTGATTCATAGAGAATTTCTCTAAGATCAAAAAACCATTGGTGGAGTTGTCAAAGAAAGATGCTTCATTTTTCTAGACCACAAAATGTGAACAAGCATTCCAACAGCTAAGATAGAAACTTGTAGAAACTCCAATTCTACAAGCACTTGACTAGTCCAACCCATTTCATATCATGAAAGATGCATTACATTATGCTTTGGGAGTGGTGCTGATGTAGTTAGATGACAAGAAATGTCCATACTACATCCACTATGCTAGCTAAACCATTATGGATGCACAACTAAACTACATCACTATAGAAAAAGAATTGATGACACTAGTGTTCACTCTAGAAAATTTTAGGCATTATGTGCTTGGATACAAGGTGTTTGTGCACATAGACCACAGTACCATCCACTTTCTGATGAAGATGCCAATGATGAGTCCCCATGTCATATAGTGGCTAGTGATCTTGCAGAAATTCATTTTTATGATGATAGATTGAAAGGGCACCGATAATGTGGTTGTTGATCACTTGTCTTGGTTGTGATGGGATGATAAAGAGGAAGAAGATCCACTCACTGATATGTTTTTTGATGAACTCCTCTTTGTTGGGGTTTTAACTGAACAATTGTCCAATGAGCCTAAATGGTATGATGACATTCTCACCTATCCTCTCACTCAGGAGATGCCACAAGGATTAGACCGTCAAAAGAAACAATAGTTTCTTCACTAGGTAAAGCACTTCATGGAGATCAATGAACACCTCTACAAGGTGTGTGGTGAAGGCCTGGTTCATTAGTGTTTCCTTGATGTTGATTAATTG
>MNCI01010622.1:161558-171597 GCA_015680685.1 Gnetum montanum | reverse complement strand
TTTGGTCTACCTTAGCCGATACCTTGGTTGTTAACTTTTGTATCGACACGGTTTTCCAATTCACCAACACCTCGAGTGCTGACTCATCCTCCTCATCACAGAATTTCACTCCCTTCTTGAAAAGGGAGGGATTGCGGTTGTATTCTTCTGCACTTTCTCTCTTATGTAGCTCACCCTCTTCTTGCGCTACTTATTCCAACAAACTTTTAACTTCATGGGCTCTTAGTTGAGAAAGTCTCCCTTGGGCGTAAGTCCCAAGAGTTCTTCTCATTTCATTTCTTAGCCCATCCACGATGTGGTGAAGTTGATCCTACTTAGCATACCATGGCCTGGGCAAAGATGTAGCAGTGTATAGTAATGGGCCATGGTAGCATCCAAGGGTTCATAAGCACCTTGTTTCTAGCCTTGGATCTGCTTACGTAAGTTGGACACTCTGGAGTACGCCTGATATTTGTTGTTGAACAGTTTAAGCATCGCACTCCACCCCTTGATGGTTTCCGATTCTAAGGACCAGTACTAGCACTTTTCTTCTTTGATGAGTGTCCTTGAGAACAACTTGAGCTTCTACCACTCATTACCTATATTTTGCAAGGTAGAGGCATCGTGGAATGCCTATAAATGATGTTGAGGATCAACGTTGTATCCCCCTTCAAAACGTGGGATGTTATTTATGTCCAAATGCTTAATCCTGCTATCTTTTAAGTGCCTTGTGGGGATCCTACCTGCCTCTCTAATGTCTAGCATGCTTCAGGTTACGTGTAGGGGTTCTTCATGATCATCTCTTTCATGACATCTATGATGTCTTTATGGTGGTTCCCTACTCTCCCTACGTCCTTGCCCTTGTCCTAACTCCTCTTGACCTTCCTGTTGAGGTCTTTCATCCTTTTTACTTTTACTCTCCCCTTTATGTTCATGATGGCTATGCCCAAATGTGGAAGGAGAGTGTGAATGGTGAGATGAAGGAGAAGAGGAAGGGGATCCATCACCATGGTGATGTTTCTTACCTTCTCTTCGGCTGCTTCAGCCCAAATCGTTGTAACGATCTAAGTGTCCATCCTTAGTGTGAGTGGTTGTTCCTGCCGTGAATAGTTGGTGCTCACGGGGATCAGAGCCTGTAGCATGTACAGTTGATCAAAGGCCCTGATGCCTATCCTCTTCACCATTGTGAGGAGGAGGAACATCATTTTCTAAGAAACCCATTGTGAGGGGTTCCTCGTCTTCTATTTTAATAAGGACATGGGGGACCTTTCCCTTCAACAATGAATGTTGGCTCTCCTATCTTTCGTCCCGAATACGCTGGGCATTTGTGGGATGATAATCCCTTGTGTCAAAGTTATCTAGAATGTATTCCACAAATAGTTCTTGCATGCCCACCTATGCCAAGGCACGGAGAAGCATGTTAGGGACCGATCGATCCAGAGGTAACATAATGTTACCTTGCATATCTCTCCATCATAGTTGTTCATCTTGATGGAGAATAAAAGTAAAGTTAGGGACATACTCATCAGGATGAGTACATGTGACCTTAGATTGTTTAGGACATGGTTGGTCTCGATTATGCGTGTGATGCTGACTGTCTTCTGTGTTGTCCTTAGGTGAGTTGATTTCATGAGAAGAAGCCATTCTAATGATGTGCTATTTACCGTTATTTATGTTCTTGATTAACTGATTAACCCGAAGGTTCGTTAGAGCTCACAACGATGTGAGTGATATCCCTTATGTTCGAATTGGCAAAAAAACACTTAGTCCCCGACAACGGCACCTATGATGAGTGGCGAGGTACCCCTACACTCAACCATACAAAACCATATGATGAGTGGATGGAATAGGCTAATTAGGATTTTATTTATTGTTATTTATTGTTTATCATTTAAATTCTTTCTTAGTTATTAATTCTCTCTCAACCCTTCTCTCCTAGTTAAGTGCCTCAGTACAACCACTTCGAGCACGTGGGTTACACGTGGTGATCCCAACAACGATTAGCATTTGGTAACCACGGTTGCATTGGTTCAGGGTGTGAATGGTAAGTGGGAATGGATGCTAATGCTAGGTTAATTCAGACTTAGTTAGTTAGTTAGAGTTAGTAATTAGTCTCTTCAACCCTTTACCTCAATAGCATAGGAGACAAAACATAAAAAGATATAAAAATCATATACCTTAGACTAACTTAACCATACACTGTGAAAAATACAAGTCTGGGAAGACAACGAATAATTAACCTTAAGTGTTCCATGAGGAGTGTAGGAACTTAGTCTGTGGAGTTCGACCAGATCACGCATGTTACGCTTGTATTCATATGGTTGAGTGTAGGGGGTACCTCTCCACTCATCATTGGTGCCGTTGCCAGGGACTAAGTGTTTGTGCGCTAAGTAGAACATAAGAGATCATTCACATCGTTGGGAGCTTAAACGAACCTTATGGTTAATTAAATAAGAAAAAAAATTATAACAGTTAATTAGCACACCGAATTAAATAACTATGTTTTCTTCTCACAAGAGCATTACACCACCTAGGAACAATACTAGAGACAGTCGACAACCTAAAACACATAACCTAAATCCGTCAGTGCCTCAACAATATAGGGTGGTATATACTCATCCTGATGAGTATATACCTAACTTTACTTTTAGCCTCCATCAAGATGAACAGATGCACTAAAGAGATTTGCAAGGTAACATAGTGTTACCTCCAGATCGTTCAGTCCCAAACATGCTCCTTTGTGCTTTGGCATAGATCGGCATGACATAGCTCTATGCTAAATACATTATAGACAACTCTGACATGATGGATTATCATCCCACAGTAGCACAATGTACAAGGGATTCAAGGTAGGAGAACCAACATACATTATTGAAGGGCAAAGAGGTCCCGCACGTCCTAAGTGAAATCAGAGATGGTGAACCACTTATAACGGGTTCTCTATTGAATGATGTTCCCCCTCCTAACGATAGTGAGGAGGTGGGGTATCAAAACCTACAATCCACGATACAAAACCCTGGTTCTGGTCCCCATGAACACCAGCTATTCACTAAGGGAACAACAACATATGACAAGGACAAGCACTTAGATCGTCATCACGAGCGGGGCCTACGCCATAGAAGAGAAGGTAGGAAACATTGTCATGGAGATGGTTCTTCTTCTTCTTCCCCTTCTTCACATCATTCACCCTCCTCTTCCACCTCTAGGCACGGTCATAGAGAGCATAATTGTGAGGATAGAGGTAGACAAACTGAGAGACCTCGAGGAGAGAGTCGAGAGAGAGGAAAAGGGCATGAACAAAGGGAAAGTAGGGAACAACGTAGACATCATAGATGTCATGAAAGAGATGATCATGACGAACCCCTACTTGCCACTCAAAGCATGCTAAATATAACGGAGGTAGTGAGAATACCAACAAGGCATCAAAGAGATAGCCAAATCAAGCACTTAGACATGAACAATATTCCATGCTTCGAAGGGGGATACAATGCTGATCCACAACATCATTTACAGGCATTCCACGATGTCTGCCACTTGCAAAACATAGAGAACGAGTTGTAGAAACTAAAGTTGTTTCCCAGGACACTCATTAAGGAAGCAAAGAGTTGGTACTGGTCCCTAGAGCCGGAAACCATTAGGAGGTGGAGTACAATGTTAGAACTCTTCAACAATAAATACCAAACATACTCCAGAGTGTCTAACTTGCGTAAGCAGATCCAAGGATGGAAGCAAGGTACTCATGAACCCTTGGATGTTGCCATGGGCCACTACTATGCATTATTGCATCATTGCTTGGGCCATGGCTACACACAATAACATCAAACATGCAACATCGTAGAGGGGCCAAGGTATTAAACTAGGAGAACCCTTGGGAATCATGCCCAAGGGAGACTATCAAAACTTAGATCCCATGGAATTCATCGCTTGTTGGAACAAGTAGCCAAAGAATAAGGGGAGCTATGAAAAAGGAAAAGTGTGGAATAATACAACTGTGATCCCTCTCTTCGAGGGAAGGGAGTGAAATTCTGCAATGAAGAGGATGAGTCACCACTCGAAGAGTTGGTGACCAGAAAAACCTTTCCACTTCAAAAGCTAACAGAAGTATCAGCTAAGGTAGATGAAGTATGGAGCTCCTTAGATAGTAAAATTGAAAATGTCCTGAAAATTGTAGAAGAGTCTAAGAAGGAACGAAGTAGTCACAAGAACAAGACAAAGCAGAGAGATTTAGGCCCTACACGTGACAAGGGTAAGGGGAAAATAACTATCTCTAATGAGGTTGTGGACTCAGACATAGATGATGATGGTGGATATGAGATCTACCACTATGACCATCCTAAGAGATGTTGTCTAATCATCTCACATCTACAAGAGTTTGGGGTGTATGCACTTAACCTGAGATTTAACCAATGGTAGACACCCCGAAGGTTACCTTATCCTCAAGGTAACCCAAGACAGTTCCACCAACCATTAACATTCTATCCAAGTGGAACTCCACCACAACCCATCGGACAATATTAGTAGTGGCAATACCCACAGTCATGGGGGATGCCATCGCCTAGATAATAGTACCCTTATTGGCAACCTGATCCTTATGGCTATTATGTGTAGCAGCCAGTTTCTCCAAGTGACTCTATGGGTCACACAACTCCCGAACATCACTACCAAGTTTGGGAGTACTTTAGAAGGACTCCTCCTGCAGGAGATACTCCACACACATTCCATCCTCCAAATCCATCTGCTCCTCTTCCACCTGTAGTTCCCATACCTCCTACTCCAACAATGCAAGGGGAACTCCCCACTCAACCACAGCAACGTAACATTATGAGAGCTATAAACATTCAACTCGCTACTAGTTCTGACAACCATAAAAAAAGAAGACCCTTCTTCAGAACCAAAAGCCCAGACAAGCTCTCACAACAACAAACGGTTGAGTCTATGCACACTCCTCCACCACACAAGGCTTCGGAGCTCCCTTCCATCCAACAACAGAGCTGCACACATACAGTTATGTTAACGCATAACGTAACTAACTAGATCAAGGTAGGCCACCTTTCTAAGAAACTATCTAACCATGGGAGTTCCTTAATCTATCTCCAAGTTGCCGAGAACAAACCACATAAGGCTCTTCTTGACTCAAGTTCCGGAGTCAACTTAATTTCATGAGGGATGTATTAAGCCTAGAACCTCCCCCAACTTAAGAAGAGCAACATTTAATTGGAGATGGCTGACCAGTCCATCACCATTCCCTTGGGATTGGTGGAGAACATTGTTACCACTATGTGTGGTTGGTCATACCCAAAAGATTTCCTAGTGATTGAAGTTAACAACAACGAAGGGGACTTCCCAATTATAATGGGAAGGCCATGGCTGAGTACAATAGATGCATACATAGGGATTTACAATTTTTCCTTGGAGATATCTAAGGTAAATATTTATGGAAAGATCGAGAAGAAGAAATTTTCATGCATCACATACAGTGATTCATCGGGTGATGACATGGAGGAACATACAACATCTCCTTCATGCAACAGGTGTGCCCTTGAAACTGTGAGACAAAGATGCCTGTATGTAGCAACCACATAACCAGTAGTAGACACCCCATGGTTGATAGCTATTTGGAAGAGAAACCAACAAACATGCATGGAACGAACTGGGGAAGTAACCCATGCCAACAACGGAAGCATAGATACCTTGGAATATGAGCATCGCCAACTTCCACCCCTTAATCTAAGAACATCAATGGGGAGAAGTTGGGCACTTTTAAGAAATTTAAACAAATGCTCATTGTTTAGGATCTCTCCCTTGCAATTCAATCATGGGGGAGATGGCCACCTATGCTAATCATTTGGGGCATCAGTTCTTTTTAAGTATTTGTTTTACATATTTTTTTCGTACATGTTTTTGTCTTACACATTTTTTTACACGTTTTTGTCTTACACGTTTTTGTTTTACAAATTTCTTTAACTTTTTTTGTTTTTTTTTACAACATCATTATACTTTTTCCATTTCTTTGTGTGTGTGTGTGTGTGTGTGTGTGTGATCCACCTTGTAAGTTTGTCACCAATAAGTGTTCTTCCCAATGGTATGAACTATTTTTCATTGATTGCCAATGTTTGGTTTTTACCTTTAAGTTATGATGTTGATACTAAGGTATGTTTCTTTTGATATAGCAGGTAATGAGTCCACTTCATCCATCCAACCACAAGTTCTATGGTCTCTCTTAGCTTGGAAATGTACAGTCCCTTCCTATATAAGAACTCTAATGAATCGGTGACTGGGCATTTCTCAAACTAAGGAAGGACTCAAGGATTGAAAAGGATGTGACTTAAAGGGAACTTGATGCATTTGTGTTGGCCGTTCTCTTGGGTGCTTGGATGTTTTCTTACCATTTCGACATTATCCAATTATCAAGAAGTTGATTTAATAAAACTAAGAAGTCTTTGCATGGTGTGGTTCTCAAGCATACAAACACAAAACACAAAAACCAAAAAAAAAAAAAAAGAGAAAGACAAAAAAAAAACAAACAAAAAAAAAGTAAGAATTCAAAGCACACCCCTTAGATGGAATAATCATTTGGGCTACAAGCACTGGTTATGGAACTAAAAACGTTCTCTCTAACTAAGGCCCTTCTTGCTTCCCATTCTCTCCTTCTTTGTTTCATCAGAATGGTGGTGGCTCTTGGGGGAGGCATTCTTATTACTTCAAGAGGATGGATTAGCTAAGTGCATTTATACGAAGTCACTGGATGTGGTTGGTTTGAGGCCGGAGTTGGAATGAGATTTACCAAGTCACATTAATCATGAAATCCACAAGGGGCTGTACACCACCATGTTCCTGGGATTCCATTCCATTTTCTTCTCTCCATCCTTCTCTCCATTGTTCACCTCATTTCCGGTTATATCATTAGTGTATATTTGGTTGACGCATTGTTTTATTTTTGGTAAATTCTTGTGGTTAAGACTTTAACTCTTGTCCAAATGATATTCCTAGAGCCTACAGACTCTTTGAATGTGGGTTTGTCAGGGCATTAAGGGCATGAGCCTACTTTGGGGAGGACCCACTGACATTCCTATTTGGTGCACCAGTTAAATTTTTTCCCCTAATATTTTTTGCAATGTATTTTATTTTGTTCATTTCCATATTGACATCCATTTCATCGATGTCATAGTTGTCCCTTTTTATCTATCTTTCTTATTCCTTTTCTTTCTCCATTCTAATGCTACTATAGGTTCACGATTAGTCATGTGGGTATAGGGCCCAATTTTTTTGATTTTCTCCTAACCCCTACACCTTCGATAGTCATCAATATTATATCTCCAGACCCGCAATCATCCATACCACAACTTAGCCAATGGACTTACACCGAAGCAAGATATCAATTGCATTGAAATTCATTTACCCTTGCTAATATAAGACTGTGTTGTGTGTGCAGATGGCAATCATACAACAATGGATTGGATCTGGAGGGAACCCTTGGAATGGAGCGGTGCTAAAAGCAGCTATGCAAGGAGCAAGATCAATGGCGCGCTTACGGATGGACAATGAAAGACGCAATCTTGGCATTGGTAGCAGTAAAACTTCTTTCTCTTTCTCAAGCTGCCAAATGAGGCCTGATGTCAATGTAATAAGGTGTTCACCCTTGTTATCATGAACACTAGTTTTGTTGTGTCTTGTAATGATGATCCATTCACATGTCATCTCATTAGTTCTATTTGAGTCAATAATCCCATACCTTCTAGATATTATTGTAAAGAACTCGAGGATGAGTTTTCATTTAGTCACGAGGGTATGATGGGATGCAATATTGCATGGGCCGCAATATCGAGTGCACGATATCGCATCATCCCCCGCGATATCACATATGCGATATCACAGTGCACCATCATATCTATAAATAAGAGGAGGCTCTCCCTTGTTTTCCATCCTAGGCTTAGACCATAGTGAAAATCTAGCAGATTGATCACTCTAGAGATAGAATATTTTCCATGTGCCCATAGTAGGAGTCCTAAGTGAACAGATATTTATTCGAGTAAACATTATACCTAAACACAAGTTTGTGTATGGAAATAAAGACAAACTTCTTGGATAAACCTTGTAGTGGATGGAATAGGCTAATTAGGATTTTATTTATTATTATTTAATGTTTATCATTTCAATGCTTTCTTAGTTATTAATTCTCTCTCAACCCTTCTCTCCTAGTTAAGTACCTCAGTACGACCACTTTGAGCACGTGCGTTATGCGTGGTGATCCCAACAACGATCAGCATTTGGTAACCATAGTTGCATTGGTTTAGGGTGTGAACGGTAAGTGGGAACGGATGCTGATGCTAGGTTAATTGAGACTTAGCTAGTTAGTTAGAGTTAGCAATTAGTCTCTTAAACCCTTTACCTCAATAGCATAGGAGATAAAACATGAAAAGATATAAAAATGATATACCTCAGACTTACTTAACCATACACTATGACAAATACAAGTAAGTCTGGGAAGACAACGAATAATTAACCTTAAGTGTTCCATGAGGCGTGTAGGCACTTAGTCTACGAAGTTTGACTAGATCGCACGTCTTATGCTTATATTCGTATGGTTGAGTGTAGGGGTACCTCGCCACTCATCAAAAGCCTAAGAAAGTTTCAATTATGTTTTCTATGCATAGAACATACATGTCTTTAAGTTAGCATGGGGTGAGAAAGTTTCAACTATATTATTTATATTTGGAACATGCCTCTAAATCTTGACTATCCAACCCTTGGTTTTGAAAATGTGGAGTTAGTTACATAAGTTGGTTTGGTCAATATCTTTAGTTTCCCCTACAAAGAGGGCTAGTGTAGTGAGTGAATGTGTTCGACTAGACTAGACCCTAGCTTCCATTTTAATGGGCAATTAAACACTATGATTGTTAGAGGGGGTTTCTTATGGATATTCGAAACTAGTTTCCAAAAACTTGCAAATTGTATAAGCCAACCATTTGATCTACAACTCATAGTTAATAATAGAAATGTTTTATTATGCACTAAAGGGATATTAAAAGCTTAGCAAGTGTTGCTAGGTTAGAATACATGGTTTGATAAGTTATAGGTTCTTGTTCAACTCCAAGGGATATGTTAACTTGACATTGCTATGTTTTTCTTAACATCTAAAGTATCTTGTTGGTTGTATCAATAGTAGATAAAATGAGGCTTTCATGAGGAGATCTTCCAATGATACAAACTATTATGAATCTTGAAGCCTTGTTGCTTGCGTAGAAGATTCAACTATGGATGTGAATGGGAGTATAGGGTTTAATTCTACATGAGAAAGGATTAAATCTTAGGCAAATAAACCTTGTTTCAATCTATCCAATGATTTACTAAATGTAGTCATTCAAGATTTCTTGAAGCACTATGCTATTGGGTAAAGGATTTCACTTGCATTAATTTTGAAAGATTGTATGAAAACCCATTGGACTCATAAAGGTATTTACAGTATTCTTGTTTTGAATTTAACCAAAGGCCCTTTTTTTCCTTTTTCAATTTAAAATAGAAGAACAAAAAATTGACACAATTAAGAATACTCCATGGTCTATGCATATTTTTTATAGTTTTACATAAATGATAAGAAGACTTTGATATTGATGAAGCACAAAAAATTATTTTGTCAATTTAGATTAAGTTTTAAAATTTGCAAATGTTTTTTTTTTCCTCTAATCAAAGATATTGCTAGTATGATTTGAAAAGTATTATTTTTAGAAAAATAAAGTGGTATTTATGCTCAACCAACTTGAAAGATTTTTGTAAAATTGGATAAGCAAAGAGCTTCCACCTTTTATTAAGCTAGCATATAGAGGAAAAACTTTGAAAGAAAAAATTTCTTATCTTACCCTTCCTACTTTCACTTGCATAAGGTTTGTAACTTTCCTAAACTAATATTCAAAAGAGCTACTAAACTTAACTTAGCAAAATAAATTAAGGAAGCAAAATTTGCCTTAAAAATTTCAAAAAAAGTGATCAAGAAATCTTCAAATAAACTCTTAGAAAAACATATGAATCCCCAAGAAGATTGATGGATAATAGTAAGGTGGTA
>MNCI01010622.1:43242-161492 GCA_015680685.1 Gnetum montanum | reverse complement strand
GAGAGAGAGAGAGAGAGAGAGAGAGAGAAGGTACCACATTCAAATTCCAATATTCAAAAAGCATTTCAAGTTCCTTAGAATGATATAACAATTTTAGGATATTATCATACTCAGAATGAAGGAAATAATATATCATATCTAATAACCCTAAATTGCAAAAGCTCAAGAATGGAGGTTTTCCTTATATTTGGGATATTTCCATTCTAAGCCATTGAAATTTAGCAAAACCTCTCATATTAATATCATTGTATAAGTGATGTCACTACATTGTTATAAAAAATATTTACTCATAATCCTATACTTGACATCTTCTCTCATGTTGTAATGAACATCATTTATCTTTAAATTTTTAATTGATCATCAAATCTTATACTCAATTATGGATTCTTTTATTATGTTTTAATAAATATAATGCATCATTAATATATAATTATATATCAATTAATTATGGTGTAGTTAAATGAAGATTAGCATGCAAATCAATATATATTTACATAATGTTCTTGACTTCAACTTAAATTATTTTTGAATGTTACCATTTATTAACTATGTAATGATCATGTAAATTTGTATCCATGATCATTTAAAGTAAATATCGATTACCTTAAATAATGTTATGTATAATTGGATAAATTATGATTAAATCAAGGATTATGTTTTGCTGATGCAAAATTTACTCTGAGGTATTAATTAATTTGATACTTTAACTCACTATAAAGATATTAAATATTAATAACAAGTTTGTAATTGGATGTTAAAGTTCCCTAATCATCAATTGATCATAGATGAGAATTACAATTAAAGTTAATAGCTTCTTAAAAAGGTAATTTAGTTTCTTTTTTATTTCAAAATAAAAATATCTAATTATATTTACAAGTTATTCATTGGAATTTAATAGTTCCTCAATGGTGAATTGATTAGTAATAGGATTTACAATTGATGGTAGTAACTTTCTAAGAAGGTAGTTATCACTATGACTATTAGGATCATATTTTTTAGCCTAAATGAAGTTTCCTTTGTTCTCATCAAGAATTTCTTTTTCATTTGTATCATCAACTATGATGACATCCTCTCATTCATGCTAATTATCATACATTTCCAAAAAGTGTTGTGAACACTTTTGAAAAATTGTAAGCATATATATTTATGATAATGCTTTTGACATTGTATTTGATACCCAGTAAATTAAAGTTTTGTATCTAGGTCTTTCATAAGAAAATGTGTTATTCTTTCAACATTGGCTAATTGAGCTATTGAATAGAATGCGTATTCAAATCCTTCTTTGCTCTATTGAGTAAGGAACTCATGAACACTAGGTCAAATAAACTAGTACTTTCTTCTTAGTAGAACATCAAATTTTCTATTGTACATCTTTAGTACTTCTACATTTGAAAAATGTACATCCTTTACAAGCACATTGTTTAAGTCTACTGTGACTATTTTTTTTCTTTCTAATTTTTCAATTATATCTACAATTATCCACAATACCTACATCAAAAAATCTTATCATAGTTTCAATTTAAGATATAACAAAACAAATTTATAGATGTCAACATCTTTGAGATGCATACCGAAATTCTTCCATACATAAAAATTTCATGTGTAAAAAAACTTATAATACTTAATATAATTAAATTTAAAAATGAATAAATATTATAAATCTAATATGCCTAATGAATTTGTTGAATTATAAATGATGAAATAGAATTGGAAATTTTAACTCAAAAAATTTCTATAGTTATTTAACATTAAAACCATCTTGATGCTAGTTAGAGATATTTAATATATGAAACAAGATTCTTCTTCTATACATTGGTAGATCTGATGCCTTAAATGATATTTTTCTTCTAGTTATAATCTTTATTACATAAATTAGAATATAAACACCAAATTCATATCTATTTCTTTGCCTTAATATATTTCTTTGAAATAACTGTCTGCATAGTTCCTAATGAAATTGATCCTCTATTTTGAACATTATGTTCCTCCTTCAGGTACTTCTAAAGAATGTCAATATGCTTACTACATTAAATATTTCTATGAAGAGGATCCATGATAAGTATTATGCTTGCCAACATATCCATATCAATATGTTCACTGCATTTAATAATTCTATGATGAGTGATGAGTCATGGTTTGTCAGGTATCATGGTCTATCAAGCCTTATTATTGAACCCATGTTATTAGACCCTTGTTTTCTGATGGGTCCTGATATCGAACCCTTATTATCAAGTATGTGATATCGTGACACAAGTGATATCGGGTACATGATATCACAGTTCCCATGTGAGCCTATAAATACACAATGGGGCACATGGGAAATGATTAGTTTTTCAGAAGTCAGTTTAGTATTAGAGTAGGATCTTTTTGTTAGTTTTTTCCTCTCAACCCTTTCTCCTATTGCATGCATGCAGTGTGATGATTGTAATTGTACGACACCTTTATTCGAGTATGATGTACTTGGACATGCACATGACTAGAAATAAAGATCAAGATTACTTCATCATTGCAACATTCACTTAGTTTGATTATTTAATTGTTATTGTTATTTATTGTTTTCGTAGTTAACATCTCTTCACCCTAAACTCCTATTAAACACAAAATGAGTACAACTCAATCATGAGCATTTAAGTGTGACTACTTGGTATCCCAAAAGTGTACTTAGGCCATGCGCTTGGTAATCCTAGTGGTAGTCGTGCACGAGGTCCAAGATGTGTACGAATGATTAAGGAATGGATGCTCATCACACTTAGGCTAGTTTAGACTCTCTTCCCCTATCTCCTCTTAGCTTAGCTTCCTCTCTCCCGTTTCCTCTTAGCTTAATTAAAGATATTTTCCATTACCTTTAGGAGTAGCATTAGTTAGGAACATATCATACACCTCACTTTGGACTAAACCATATGTGACAAAGAAATTACTAGTCCAGGTGGGAAGACATCAAACTGTGATCAATGAGTAACTATCTGGATAACATAACTAGCCTGTCTATGGCGTTCGACCGGATCATGTGTGAAATGCTCGTATTCGTATGGTTGAGTGTAGGGGTACCTCACCATTCATCATTGGCACCATTGTCAGGGATGGTGCTAGTTATCTAGATTAGTTACATCATACGATATCACTGTAACAAGTACTAATGATATATCTTTCAGAAAGAATAATTGCAATAAATCACACACAATTTTACAATCATGTCTCTTTCATAAGATGGTGATAACACAACATCTAGTGAGGCAATTCATTGCAGAACCAATAAAGAAGTTTGGAGTTCTCAATCTTATGTAGGAGTTTCATATGTTCATAGACACCCCAACAATACTCAGGGACTCTTGTCATCCAACTCTAACACCTCTAGCGAGGATGGGACATCCCATAGAATGAGGGGGCTTGTAAGGCCTAGGACCTTCTTAATAATTAACAAAAATTTATCCAAGGATGATTGGAAGACTTACAAAAGTCATGATGAGTCTTCCAGCTCTTTCTCTTCCTCTGCTCCTTCAATGTCAGGTCATGACATGGATGATCATATCTCTAGGGATCAGTGTAGAAATAGAAATTGAATCCATGGACAAAATCAGAAATGCCAACATGAACAAAGACAACATTGTCCCAACTCATAAATTCATAACCTACCTAGTGATGATGAACCCCTACTGGCCACTAAGAGCCTAATGCATATACAAGAGGCTATTCGAATATCTCGTAGGCATCATAAGGAAAGCCATCTACCCATTCTTGATTTAAAGAACTTTTCCAAATTTTTAGGAGGCTACAATTTAGATCCTCAACAACATCTACAAGCCTTCCATGATGCTTGTGTATGGAACAATATCGATAATGGATGGCAAAAACTTAAGCTCTTTCCTATGACACTCGTTGGCCAAGAAAAAGTGTGGTATAGGTCCATAAACCCCAAATCAATTTGACATTGGCCAACAATGGTAGAGCTCTTCAACAAAAGATATCAAACTTATGCAAGAGTGTCAGCCTTGAGGAAACAAATCCAAGAGTGGAAACAAGCACAACATGAACCCTTGGGCATGGCCTTAGAAATATATTATGCATTGTTAAACAACTGCCCAGGCCATGAGTTCTCCAAGGATAGGCTAATGTACCACATTATTGATGGGCTCTGTAATGAAACAAGGGAGACCCTAGGGATGTATGCTCAAGGTTAACTATATGAGCTACAAATCCATCAACTCCAAGAGCTTATTAAGTAGGTAGCAAAAGAAGAAGGAGAAATGGCTAGATGGGAGAATGTTGAAAAATCTCAATGGGACCAAAATCTTACATCAAAAAAGGTCCATAATCTGAAAGAGGAAAAATCAACTCACCTTAAGGGGGTGGAATCATCTTTTCCAAAACTACAATAATTACACAAAATTAAGGCAAAGATCAATATGATGATGGAATGGATGCATAAAAAATGTGGAGAATATGCCAACATTATTGGAGGTAGAGTTATGATGAACCAAGAAACAAGATGAAACACCTTTAGACAATCAAAAAGAAGGGTAGAAGAGATTAAGAACTTAATTGCTAATGATATGTATTAATGTAACATTTGCCTGTACAATCACCCCAAGGGCCAATGTCCAATATTGTGACATTTACATGAGCATTGGAAAAGAATGTTATACCCAAAGTTTGTACAGAGATACTATGTTCAATCATAGTGGCAACAATCCCAGTCGTGGTACACCCTTCATATCATCTGAACCCAAGTGCTTATCAAGTCCAACATCCTATTTTCCTAACTAGGTCAACATATTCTATCTCACCACATTATTATAATTCTCCTAAATACTATCAACCCATATCCCATCCAACATGACCACCACCTTGGATACCTTACAGTTCTTCTCAATTCCAACATTCTCATCCTTTACCTCCTTCTACATCGCCACCAGTTGTTCCCAAGGGATTTGCATCACAACATCAATCCACAAATGTTACTTGTGCTTCTACTATCAATAGCAATAGAAATCCTCCACAACATCATAGGTGTCCCTTCTTTAGACGTGATCATAGAAAGGGACACCATAGTTCAGAAACCACTGCATCCACCAACTCAGTACAAGTGCAACATTGTGGTGCATCTTCCTCTTCGAACCCAATGCCTCATGTTACCTTATTAGGGCCATCGCTCAATACTCCAACAACCATGTGGCCCAATGAATATAGCCACATGGGGAGACATGTTGATCCTTGTGTACCATCTTACGGTCACAAGTGCCATAGCGGGTCAACTCCTTATAAATTAACCACATCTTATAACTTGCCCCACTATGTCAACTCTAATCAAGTGTGTGAACCCCAATGGGGTAAGTATGATCAAGTCCCAACATTTCCAAAATGCAAGGATCCCAATTCTTCATTTACTAATCCTAGCTGATGAGTGGCGAGGTACCCCTACACTCAACCATACAAATACGAGCATCTCACGCGTGATCTGGTCAAACTCCAAGGACTAAGTGCTTACGTGCCCTAATGGAACACTTAAGGTTAATCAACCACTGTCTTCTCAAACTTACTCGTATTGTCACAATTGTATGGTTAAGTAAGCTTGAGGTATATGATTTTTATATCTTTTATCTTTTTAATGCCTATTCTAATAGGGAAAGGTGAAGAGAACTAAATGACTAAATTTCATTAACTATTCACTAACTAAGTTATAAGTATCCTAGCATCAGTATCCATACCCACTGGCCGCACACACCCTGAACCAGTGCAACGCTACTAGGATTACCAAAAAATACTCGTTATTAGGTTACCAAGCATTATACACATGCTCGAAGCGGTCATACTGAATGCACTTAACTAGTAGAGTCAAGGGTTGAGAAATATTAATTATCTAGGAAAGCATTTAAACATTTAACAATAATTAAATCCTATTTAGGTTAGTCGATATGCTACAAGGTTTATCAGAAATTTTGTCTTTATTGCCGTATACAAATGTGTGCTCAAGTACAATTTTCTCAAATAAAGATCCGTTCACTTTGAGATTCCTACTATGGGCACATGGAAATTATTCTAACCCTAGAATGGTAAAACTACTATAGTTTGGCTAAGGGTCTAAGTCTAGATGCGTAAAATAGGAAAAGTTGTATTTTATTTATAGACATTGCGGCAGGCTGCGATATCATGTACGTGATATCGTAGGACCGGATGCGATATCACAACTCATCATACCCCTATGACTAAATAAAAACTTGTCCTCAAGTTCCTTACAAAATATTGGAAAGGTATGTGATGGGACACGATATTGCATGGGTCGTGATATCTCATCGTCCCCTGCGATATCGTTGTACACCACTAAGTCTATAAATAAGAGGTGGCTCTCCCTTGTTTCACAATCTAGGCCTAGACCATAGCGAAACTCTGGCAGTTTTTCCCCTCTAGAGATAGATTAATTTCCATGTGCCCATAGTAGGAACTCCAAAGTGAACGGATCTTTATTTGAGTAGACATTGTACCTAAACACAAGTTTGTGTACGGTAATAAAGACGAACTTCTTGAATAAACCTTGTAGTGCATGGAATAAGCTAATTAGGATTTTATTTACTGTTATTTATTATTTGTCATTTAAATGATTTATTAGTAATTAAATCTCTCTCAACCCTTCTCTCCTAGTTAAGTGCCTCAGTACAACCACTTCGAGCACGTGCGTTACGCTTGGTGATCCTAGCAACAATTAGCATTTGGTAACCAAGGTTGCATTGGTTTAGGGTGTGAATGGTTGGTGGGAATGGATGCTAACACTAGGTTAATTTAGACTTAGTTAGTTAGTTAAGGTTAGGTAATTAGTTTCTCCAGCCTTCACCTTATTAGCATAGGAGATAAAACACAAAAAGACATAAAAATCATATACCTCAGACTTACTTAACCATACATCATGACAACTATAAGTAAGTCTGGGAAGACAACGAATGATTAACCTTAAGTGTTCCATAAAGCGTGTAGGCACTTAGTCTATAGGGTTTGACCGGATCACGTGTGCTACGCTCGTATTCATATGGTTGTGTGTAGGGGTATCTCGCCACTCATCAGTATGGGATTATTGACTTGAATGACACTAATGATGAATGGGGTGACATGTAAATAGATCCTCATTACAATACATGACAAAATTAGTGTTCATGAAAATAAGAGTGAACACTATACACATTTGACATCCAGCCTTATTTGGTAGCTGAGAGAGAAGAGAGAAGAGAGACAGAAAAGGAGAAGTTTGTTACTGCCGATGCCAAGATTGCGCTTTTCATTGTCCATCCATAAGCACGCTATTAATCTTGTTCCTTGCATAACTACTCCAGCACCAGTCCATTTCAAGTGTTCCCTCTAGACCCAATCCATTATTGTATGATTTCCATTTGCACACACAACATAGTCTTATATTAGCAAGGGTAAATGAATCACAGTGTAGTTGATACCTTGCCTCAATGTAAGGTCCATCGGCTGAGTTGTGATATGGCTGATGCGGATTTTGGAGATATAACACTAGTGACTACCCAACGTGTAGGGGTTAGGAGAAAATTGAAAAAACTGGACCAAGACCCCCATGACTGAGAGCGAACCTCCGGTAGTGAGATAATGGAAAAAAATAGATAAGGAATAAGAATGATGAAGAAAAAGAAACAACGACAATGCTGAGAAAATGGATGTTAGAGATGGAAATGAGCAAAAATAAATATTAATTGTAGGAATGTTTAAGGGAAAGAAATGAACTAATGCACCAAATAGGAATGTTGGTGGGTCCTCCCCAAAGTAGGCTCATGCCTTGAATGCCCTGAAAATCCCACATTCAAAGAGTTCGTAGGCTCTAGAAATGTCATTTGAAAGCAAGAGTTAAAGTCTTAACCACAAGAATTTACCAAAAAAAAACAATGCATCAACCAAAATATGGACTATTGATACAACTAGCAATGAGGTGGAAAATGGCAAAAGAATGATGGAAAGAAGAGAATGGAATGGAGTCTCAAGAACAAGGTGGTGTACAACCCCTTCTGTGTTAATGGTTAATGTGACTTAGTAGATCTCATTCCAAATCCATCCTCAAACCAACCACAACCAGTGACTTCGCAATAATACATTTGGCCAATCCATCCACTTGGAGTAATGAGAATGCTTCTACCAAAAAGTCACCACCATTCCAACGAAATGAAAAAGGAGAAAGTAGGAAGCAAGAAGGGCCTTAGTTAGAGGAAACATGCTGATTTAGTTCCATAACTAGTGCTTGTAGCCCAAATGATTATTTCATCTAAGGGGTGTACTTTGAATTCTCACTCTTTCTCTTTCTCTCTCTTTTTTTATGTGTTTTGCGTGAGAACCACACCATGCAAAGACTTATTATTTTTATTAGCTTAGCTTCCCGATATTGGAGTAGCATTGGAATGCTAAGGAAAACTCAAGAAGGAAACATCCAAGCACCCAAGAGAATGGCTAGCACAAATGCATCAAATCCCCTTGAAGTCACACCATTTTCAATCCTTGAGTCCTTCCTTAGTTTGAGAAATGCCCAATCACCAATTTGTTGATAGTTTTTATTTAAGGAAAGGGACTATATAGTTCCAAGCCAAGAGAGACCATAGAAATTTTTGGATGTATGGATGACATGGACTCATTGCCTATTATATCAAAAGAACCATACCTTAGTATCAACATTATAACTCAAAGGTAAAAACCAAACATTAGCAATCAATGGAATACAGGTCATACCATATTTAGGAGCACTTATTAGGTGAAAAACTTAGCAAAATAAATAAACACACAAATAAATGAAAAAGTATAAACAATGTTGTAAAACAAAAACAAGAAAAGTTAAAGAAATTTGTAAAAAAAAACACTTAAAAAGGAACTGAGGGCCTCAAATGATCAACATAGGTGGCCATCTTCCCCATGACTAATTTGGAAGGGAGAGATCCGAAATAGTGAGCGAGGTTGTCCTATCTCCAATTTGTTAGGTGCATTGATCGTTCTAGATTCATGGTAAGGTTTGGTCAGTTGCACATCGACTAGTATTCTCCTATCGGAGCATTTGCTTGAATTTTTTACGAGTTTCCAACTTTCCCCAATTGATTTTTTTAAGTTAAGAGTTGGAAGTTGGTGAAACTCTTGCTCTAGTGCATCTATGCCTTCTACGTGGGTGCAAGTTGGTCCCCCAGTTAGTTTCATACATGTTGGTGAGTTGCTCTCTTGATTAGCTGTCAACCACTGGGTGTTCTCTTGTTGTGTGGTTGCTACATATAGGCACTTGTGTATGTTAATTTCTTGGGCACACCGGTTGCATGTAGGTAATGTTGAACATTCCTACACACAATCACACCCTATATCACTATATGTGATGCATGGAACTTTCTTCCTCTCAATCTTCCCAAAAGTGTTTTCCTTAGATATTTCTAGGGAAAGATCATGGATTCCTAGGCATGTGTTTATGGTACTTAGCCATGCCATTTCTATTATTATTGGGATGTCCCCTTTGTCATTGTTTACTTGTATCACTAGGAAATTAGCTGGATATGACCAACCACAAACAGTGGTAATAATATCCTCCACAAGTCCTAAGGGAACAGTGATGGACTGGTCAGCCAGCTCTAAGCAAATATTGCTCTTCTTTAGTGGAGGCATGTTCTAGGATTTATACATCTCTTGTGATATTAAGCTGACTCTGGAACTTGAGTTTAGAAGAGCTTTACATGGTTCATTCCCAATGACTTGGAGATAGATTAAAGGACTTCCAGTGTCAGCAAATTTCTTGGGAAGATGTCCCTCCTTAATGCAGTCAGTGAAAGTATGTGTTAACATAACCGTATGTGTTCAGATCTATTTTTGGTTCGAAGTGAGCTCTGAAGCTTTATTTGATGGAGAATTTTTCAGAGGCTCAACGACTTATGGTTGTGAGAGCTTGTTTGGACTATTGGTTTTGAAGAAAAGTCTTCTCTTTGTGTGGTTGTCAAAACTAGCAGGGGGTTGAAGGTTTATAGCTCTCGTAGCATTGCATTGCTATGGTTGAGTGGGCAGTTCCCCTTGCATTGCTGGAGCAGGTGGCAATGGAGCTATTGGTTTGAGAGCTGTGGATGGATTTGGAGGATGGTATGTATGTGATGTGTCTCCCCTAGGAGAAGGAGTCCTATAATACTCCCAAGCTTGGTAGTGATGTTGTGGTGTCACGTGACCAATAGAGTTATGTGGAGAGATTGGTTGTTGCACATAGTAGCCATATGGATCTAGTTGCCTGTAAGGGTATTATTGCCTAGGTGCTCGCATCCCCCATGACTGTGGGTATTTCCATTGCTGGTGTTGTTCAATAGATTGTGGTGGAGTTCTACTTGGGTAATACGTTAAAGATTGGTGGAACTACCTTGGGTTGCCTTGGGGATAAGGTAACCATCAGGGTGTTTTCCGTTTGTTAAGTCGTGGGTTAAGTGCATACACCCTAGAATCTTGTAGATGTGAGATTATTGGGCAACATCCCTTAGGATGGTCATACTAGCATATCTCACATCTACCATCATTTTCTATATCAGAATCCACAACCTCTTTGATGATGGCCATTTTACCCTTACCTTTGTTATGTGCATGGTCCAAATCCCTCTTCTTCTTTTTGTCATAGTCACTACCTCGCTCCTTAGACTCCTCTACAATTTTGAGAACGGTTTCAAATCTACTATCTAAGGAGTCCCACATTTGGTCTACCTTTGTTGACACTTCTATTGTTAATTTTTGGAGCGGCAAGGTTTTCCTATTCACCATCTCTTCGAGTGGTGACTCTTCCTCCTCCTCACAGAATCTTACTCCCCTTTTTTGAAGGGAAGGATTGCAGTTGTATTCTTCTGTACTTTCTCTCTTACGTTGCTCTCCTTATTTCTTAGCTACTTGCTCCAAAAATCTATGAACTTGATGGGACCTAAGCTTTGATAATCTCCCTTGGGCATACATTCCAAGGATTCTCCTAGTTTCATGCCTAAGTCCATCTACGAGATGGCGTAGTTGATCCTGCTGCGAGTAACCATGGCCTAGGCAATGTTGTAGCAATGCATAATATCAGCCTATGGTAGCATCCAAGGGTTCATGAGTTTCCTGCTTCCATCCTTGGATTTGCTTTCATAAGTTGGACACTTGGGAGTATGTTTGATATTTATCATTAAATAGTTCTAGCATTATACTCCACCTTCGAATGGATTCCGGTTCTAAGGACTAGTATCAGCTTTCTGCTTCTTTCATCAGTGTCCTTGGGAACAACTTTAATTTTTTCCATTTGTTCTCAATTTTCTGCAAGGCATATGCATCGTGAAATGCTTGTAAATGATTCTGAGGATCAGCATTGTATCCTCCCTCAAATCATGGGATGTTATTGATGTCTAATCTCTTGATCCTACTATCTTTTTTATGCCTTGTAGGAATTCTTATAGCCTCCGTGATGTCTAACATGCTTTGGGTTGCAAGTAGGGGTTCTTCATGGTCATTTCTTTTATAGCATCTGTGATATCTACGTGGTTCCCTACTTTCCCTTCTTCCATATCGTGATTCTCTAAAATGCCCTCATCCTCATTCCTAACTCTCTCGTCAAGGTTTCTCACTTTATTTACATTTATCCTCATGGTTAGGTTCCTTATGACTACATCCTAATACTGAAGGAGAGGATGAATGTGATGATGAATGTGAAGAAGAAGGAGAACCATCACCATGATGATGTTTCCTACCTTCTCTTTAGTTGTTCTAACTCTGATCGTGATGACGATCAGAATGCCCACCCTTATCATGTGTTTGTGTTCCCTTGTTGAACACTTGGTGTTTGTGGGGATTAAAACTAGGCTTGTGAATCATGGAGTGAAGGTTCTAATACACCACCTCCTCACCATCGTTAGGAGGATGGACATCATTTTGTGGAGAACCTATTGAAATAGGTTTACTACCCTCAATTTTGCTTAAGACATGTGGAGCATTATGGGGTCGTTTGCCCTTCAAAGATGTGTGGTAACTCTCTTGTCGCAAGTCCCGTTGACATTGCGCTTTTGTGGGATGGTAGTCCTTTGTGTCATAATCACATGCAACATACTCTGCATACAATTGTGACATGCCTATTCATGCAAGAGCATGAAGGAGCATGTTAGAAACTGCTCGATTTGGATGCAACACTATGTTACCCTCCAAGTCTCTCCAACGCAGTTGTTCATCTTGATGGAGAATAAAGGTAAAGCTGGGTATATACTCATCATGATGAATATATACAACATGGAATTGTTGAGGAACTAGTAGATTTTGGTTATGTGTGTTGTGCTGTCGACTGTCTCTAGTGTTGTTCCTAGGCGGTGAAGTGCTTTTGTGTGAAGAAGAAGACATTTTTATCTTGTTCGGTGTGTTGTTTATCATTATTTTTATTTTTTTCTTTTGATCAACCCTAAGGGTTCATTTTAGCTTCCCAAATATGTGAATCATCTCCTATGTTCTACATAGCGTACAAACAACTAGGTCCTTGGCAATGGCGCCAATGATGAGTGGTGAGGTACCCCTACACTTAACTATATGAATACGAGTGTCTCACGCACAATTTGGTTGAACCCCAAGGACTAAGTGCTTACACACCCTAGTGGAATACTTAAGGTTAATCAATCATTATCTTCCCAAACTTACTTGTATTGTCACAATTGTATGGTTAAGTAAGCTTGAGGTATATGATTTTTATATCTTTTATCTTTTTAACGCCTATGCTAATAGGGAAAGGTGAAGAGAACTAAATGACTAACTTTCATTAAATATTCACTAACTAAGTTCTAAGTATCATAGCATCAGTATCTATTCCCACTTGCTGCACACACCCTGAACCAGTTCAACACTACTGGGATTACCAAACACTACTCGTTACTGGGTTACCAAGCATTACACATGTGCTTGAAGTAGGCGTACTGAATGCACTTAACTAGGAGAGTCAAATGTTGAGAGAGCTTAATTATCTAGGAAATAATTTAAACATTTAACAATAATTAAATCCTATTTAGCTTTGTCCACATGCTGCAAGGTTTATCAGAAAGTTTGTCTTTATTGTCGTACACAAATGTGTGCTCATGTACAATTTGCTCGAATAAAGATCCATTCACTTTGAGACTCCTACTGCGAGAACATGGAAATTATTCTAACTTTGGAATGGTAAAATTGCTATAGGTTGGCTAAGGGTCTAAGTCTAGATGCCTAAAACAAGGAAAGTTACGTTGCAATATCGCATACGCGATATCATAGGGCCAGACATGATATCGTGGCTCACCACTAGCCATGATCAACTGTTTAGTTATGGGGGATACCCCCCATTCTAATAACAAGTAGGATTAATAAATATTTTTCATTTTTTTTAATTTTGATTTTTTTTTTTAGTTTTTTAGTTTTCAAATTATTATTTGATCTTTTTGTCTTTTGGTCTTTTTATCTTCTTACCTTTTTATGAGTAATCTCATCTAGGAATAAAACACTCATGTTAACCATTGGTTGAGGTGTTGTTTTATGATATCAAGTCTCAGGTAACTAATTATTTGAATAGTGAGCCTACAACATCCATCCACCCATTCTATTAATAAGGGGTTCTACCTTGGGTACAATGATATTCTTAATCATTAAAACTTAAAGTAACCTTGTGTTATCATACCCAGAGTGAAGAAGAATAGACTAAGCGAGAATGACTATGATGTGACATCAAGGCACTTGTGGATTCTCTTTGGTGACATCTGTGGGAGTTATCATGCAACTTGGTTGTACTAATATCCTTGTAGATCTAATAAACATGGGAGTAAGGGTAATCAAAAGGCACTCAATCAAGGAAAAATAATGTTATTCTAGGGGGTCCCATTGGAAAGACATGTACCCATGCCTGAAGGTAGGCGACTTCTCTAGATTAAGCATTCCCAACAAAAAATGATGAATGATGATGAAAAAAAAGAGAGCAAGAAAAGTGTGCCAAAGCAGCCACACAAAGAGAAAAGAAAGAGAAGAAGAAGAAGAAGAAAAGATCAAGATCAAAGTGCTACAAAGAAATTTAGAATCACTCCTCCCTTGAACAAAATGCCAAGTGATCATACATGCCTTACACTGAGAAATTTTAAATCACTCCTCCATTGTCTATCATTGGGATGAAACAATGCGATGTCACTGATCAGAGGAATGGACTTGGTCCTGATTTTTGAGTGACAAGTTAATGACACATTAATCATGCCTTACACTGAGAATTCATTGTCCCCTGAATCAATTACCTCATGTCCCAATCTCTGCAATCCCTTCTACAATTCACCTCATCTCGTTGTCCATGTATATGTGACTTGTGTCTTGTATAGCATTGAATTCATACCTCATTATGGTGGTATCTACATGTGTGTGTTTTGTGAAACTAGTGTGGATTACATTTAACCCTTCTAGTATCTATGAACATTTTAAGGTGTGGTTACAGAAGGGCATTATAGGTTGGAACCTACTTTGGGGAGGACCCACTTATGTGACTTTTGTAATTTGTACTTATTGCACACCACCACATCATCTTATATTATCTGAGTTCTTCATTGCCAAATCTATTTTTTAATTTTTCATCATTTTATCAAACGTTCCTCAAAACTAGGTTCTTTTATGTATCACCAAAAAAAAGCAGGTTCAACATTAAACTTTTAGGGAAACTTCTTTAAAAAAATTTCTAACTCTAAAATCACACTAAGAAATGAATTCAACATTTATTAAAGGTAATGAGTAAGGTATGAAATCATTGAAATTTTTTTCAATAACCTTACTAACAATTGATCTTTGTGTGATTATAAATTGCCCCTAAAAGAGGGCAACAAGGAGGACCTTCTCAAGATGCAACCGAATGACCAGGGGAAGGCAGAGGCCAAGGACTTCTTGCAGAACATGTAGAGTAGAAGGCACAATCACTTAGCATCCATCATGGAACTCCTGTTACTACATAATCTATCCAAAGAAAAGG
This sequence comes from Gnetum montanum, assembly GCA_015680685.1. Lineage (NCBI taxonomy): Eukaryota > Viridiplantae > Streptophyta > Gnetopsida > Gnetales > Gnetaceae > Gnetum > Gnetum montanum. The sequence continues at coordinate 146,533 of MNCI01010622.1, read as the reverse complement.
AGGATAGGTCAGGGCCTAAGCCTATGAAGAGGAACGATGGCTATTTCTGGCATGACATGTCAAGGCCAATCAAGTGTTCCTGTAGCTACCATGTCCATGGAAAGTACCAACTCCATCAAACATTGGAACATCAGCATGGACAGCTCATAATCCTTGGATAGAAGAGAAGAAAAGTTTGGCACTTCTTCAATGGTATCAATCTCAGAAGCCTAATCATGTAGGACAAAGGAAAGGCACCCATGGAGGAGCCATTGCTATCGGGAATCCCATGAGTTCCACAAGTTTTATCTTTTGTGTCTGTGTCCAAATTTTGTTTAATTCTCCACTACAGCATGAATCAATTCCTAGTTAGTCAATAATCCCATACCTATCCACTGTGTAATCAATTGAACTTGTTCTTCACTTTCTTTGACTTGAGGACGAGTTGTTATTCAGTTGTGGGGGTATACTGAATCATGGTCTATCAAGTCCTAGTATCAAGCCCTTGTTATTATATTCCTATTGTCTGATGGGTCTTGATATTGAACCCTCATTATTGGGTACGCAATATCACGACAAAAGTGATATCAGGTACATGATATTGTGACACAAGTGATATCGGGTACGCGATATTGCAGTTCCGATGTGAGCCTATAAATACACAATGGGGCACATAGGACATGGTTAGTTTTTTAGAAGTCAGTTTTGTATTATAGTAGGATCTTTTTGTCAGTTTTTCCCTCTGAACCCTTTCTCCTAGTGCATGCCCACAGTGTGATGATTGTAATTGTATGACACCTTTATTTGAGTGTGACGTACTTGGACACACACATGACTGGAAATAAAGATCGAGATTACTTCATCATTGTAGCATTTACTTAGTTTAATTATTTAATTGTTATTTTTATTTATTACTTTCATAGTTAACATCTCTTCACCCTAAACTCCTATTAAATACAAATTGAGTATGACTTAATAATGAGCATTTAAGTGTGACTACTTGGTATCCCAGTAGTGTACCTAGGCCATGCGCTTGGTAATCCCAGTGGTAGTTGTGAACGAGGTCCAAGATGTGTATGAATGATTAAGGAATGGATTCTCATCACACTTAGGCTAGTTTAGACTCTCTTCCCCTATCTCCTCTTAGCTTAGCTTCCTCTCTCCCTTTTCCTCTTAGCTTAATTAAAGATATTTCTCATTACCTTTAGGAGTAGCATTAGTTAGGAACATATCATACACCTCACTTTGGACTAAGCCATACATGACAAAGAAATTACTAATCCAGGTGGGAAGACAGAAAATTGTGATCAATAAGTAACTATTTGGATACCACAACTAGCCCATCTGCGAAGTTCGATCGGATCATGCGTGAAATGCTCATATTTGTATGGTTGAGTGTAGGGATACCTTGCCACTCATCAATGAGGATCCATGATAAGTATTGTGCTTTCCAACATATCCACCTAATGAGATAAATTTCTTCCAATCTTAATGTTTATTGGTAAAAATATTTTTTTGGTAATTTTTTAATGTAATGTCTCTTTACTAAATCAATATTAAGATACTTTGTCTTAACTTCAACTTGTTATGTGCCTCTTTATATTTTCTATACTATTTGGATAATACTGATGGATCAACATAATAATATATTAAATAAAATTTTGCAATTGATTACATCTTCTTGAAATAGTATTTGAATAGTGTGTCCTCTATCTATTTTTTTGGTCTCAAACTTGATAAATCCTTTCCTATGATGACATCACCTTCTATAGAAACCGATACCTAATCACCATATTTTGGTAAAAATACTAAATCATATATTTTGACATCATTTTTTTGAAGTATTTCTTTTAATGTATTCAAAATAAGCTAAACTCTTCAAATTAACATGATCTTTTGGTACACCTAATAAACATGTTAGATGTATTGGGATAATGTCAATAAAATACATATTAAGAAATGGAGTTAACATAAAGATCATTATGATGAGTAATTCCTATGTAGAGTTAATTACTCTATTGAGGTCATACAATGTAATGTTATGAAGGAATAAAATGCAAAACATAAATAAATTTATAAAAGTATGGTTACTATAGAATCCTACTTTGTTTATTAGGACCTTTCACATAACTCTCACTCTCATAAGTATGAACCTACATAAAATTTTATATACCACTGAGTATATCAAGAAATATAAAATTACCAAACATGAAATATATTTTATATATTATCTAAATATTTTATTTTTTATTTCTTTGAGGCCTTAACACTAACTTTCTTTATGACCTTCAATGCTAGTGAACTTCTTCCTTGAAAAAGAAATAACAAAATATAGTAAATCTATTGTAGGATTAATTATAAAAATCAACTAATGGAATTGGAGTTACTTTATGCTTGATTCTTGATCCTTTACATGCTATGTTTCAGCCAAGTGATTCAAATGAAGTAAATTCCAATGTGTCAAAAGTTGAACTTGGAATCCTAGATAGAATACGAGCCCATTCCTCTTAATAGAATTTTAGTTCATTTGGGGTGATATCATCATGATTCCCTTCTTTTGCAAGTTCCTCTTAAGGATGTCTTTCTTGTGTCTTTAGTGTGGTAATCACCATAATATTGGTAAAGTTCTCAAACATCTCTTCTAGCTTAGTTTGTTGGATGAAAAGGCTTCTTATTTCTTTATCTACAAATAAACCTTTATTCTTTTCTAGTAGCTTTCAATACTCTCTTTTGTATCACCACTTATTCATCTAATCATTTTTACCCCAACTCTCCCATGCTACTACTAAATTTCTTAGACTTTTCATGAAATGAGTCATTACTAGTGCTAACCTCTTACATTCCATTAAAGCCCTCTAAAATTCCATGGCTTTATTTTTTTTCTCTCCAATATGCATGGTGAGAAGGGCTATGTTTGACCATGTTACCGCCTCTTATTTTGGCCCCTAATAGCATTGCCTAGTTAGATAATATCTTTATTTATTTTTCATGCTCATTCTCTTTCTTGTACCCTTTCTCCAAGGAGTCTAGGAGTATGGCATTCATGTTGGCTTGCTCTATGGTCAATACTCCCATATCCTTGGCATAGTTGAGGGATGTTCTTATCTACAAATATATTTTCCACTATTATATCCATGTTCACTGTTAGATCATGGAATGTCATCAAATTCTAATTCAACTTAATGTTTATTTCTACATAAAAAAATAGATAATGTTAGATTCTCCACTACTAAAATTAAATATTATTATTTAGCAATAATGTTTGAATTACTTACCTTCTCCTCAAGAGATCAAGTTTAACTTTCTCTTCATGTTTTTTTGCTAAATCCTTCAACATCACTTGGTTATCCTTAACACAGGCTTAGATTTTCTTTTCATCTTTGAAAAAGAATGAAAATAGTTTAATTCTTTTTTACATTTATAAAATTGATGTGTAATATTTGATGTGATGTTAAAAACACTTATAATATGATGTGAAGATTTTTTAACTAGTCACATTCTTTGTCTACTTGCAAGCCTTTGCATTATTCAAAACTAGTTTGCTAGCTAAAGGAGTGTTGCCTATAGGACAAAGAGGAGAGATCTTCATTTCTAGTAGCTTGTCCCTATCTCTCTCCTAGCTCTTCTAGTCCTCTTAACCTAAATCATCAAGGTTTAAACTAAAGAGGTTAGAAAAACAAGTCAAAATTTATCTATTGCCATCCTTTTTTTCCTCTAATAAAAGTAAGTCATTTAATATATAGTTCCTATTTTCTCATACATTCTTTCTAACCTTCAAGGATTAAAGGAAGGCTAGATTGTAGCTTCTTTTCTTGTCATTTTGAGGCTCTTTTTCCTTAGTTAGATTTTGCAAAATGATCAATGTATTAGTATCACATCATTCTTTGTCAATATAAAAACTAGAAATTATGTTACATCATTTACACTTGGCAAAATATGACTTATTAAGATAAACTTACTTATTTGTTATTCTATCTTCTTCTAGGAGATATTTATTTTAGGGATATTTGAGCAGATGTTTTCTTCCTCTAAAAGAAGTTCTTTCTTTCTTGAAGCTCTTTCCTTCTTGACATTTTTGAAGATTCTTTCTAAAATTCCCTTCTTTCCTACTTGTGTATCTCCACTTATATTCTTATTTGGTTCATTAATACTTTCAGACATTGAAGAACCAACTTCCTCTTTGGTCTTTAACCATGATGTCAAAGAATCACTACCTCCAACGTTATATGCAAATATTAGACTCTCAAGATGTTAGCACAATAGGGGCCTAAAGTCTATCTCAAAAATAACATTTTCTTCTCTCTACCTCTTAAAAATAAAGTTTCCATAGCATTTATTCACCCATGTTAAAATCCAAAATAGAGTCTCTTGCTCATCATCTTCTTGTTTTCTTTTTTTTTTTCTCCTGGGTTAGTCTTCCCATCTCTTCAACTACCCCTTGATAGATTATTGGTGTATAATCAACTCCCCTTTCTTAGATCATCACCCAATACAACTCCTATAACCATCTAGGGGCTAGCTTCCATTTCTAACCTATCTTATTAGAAAATACCCTTTCAATGAATAAGAGGAATAACTTCAAATCCTCATTCATCTCCTTGTGTATGTTGATGATATCCTTCTTCTCTGAATGAATCCATTTCTTCATGATTTATAGTTCTACTTAGTCTAGCTTTGAACTATTAATCTTTATTTCCCTTTTTAGAAAACCTAATCAATACCTTAGTGCAATTGAGTTCCAAGTTATAATAACTTGCTTCAACTATATATGAACCACAAAAATAGCCTTCTTTGTTGAATAGCTTTTTAATAGGCTTACACATTCTACCACACTAGGGTGGATATGCTTTAGTTCTAAAGCACACAAAATTTCCGTCCTCTCAAACTTATTAAAGTATTTGATTCCCTCTTCTTCAAATAATTACTTTTGAGTTCTTAACACTTTGTTTATAGATCTCACTTTAAATTCTTCCATTGCTTCTATGACGTTAATAAGTTTCACATCATTAATACTTATTTAACTATAAATAAGTACATTTATTCATTAGTGCCATATTCTATCTAACCTCTCACAAACAAATAAAAATTAAGCATACGCTTATACTTATTCTTAAACTTTAGGATGATCCTTGACCTTTTGGTTGCTTTATATTTTCTCCATCGGGTTCATTGCATAAAGAATGAAGCCATTATCAACTTTTATATTCACTCTAGAATTTTTGGAGTCATAATTCCTTGTACTAAGCATCAAAGTGGAACATCACTTGAGGTTGCTAGTTTCAATGTTGGAAAAGATCTCATAATAGATTTTGCAGAAACCCTAAGTGATTGGGAATTTGTATGTTTAGATCAACAAACTTACATAACAATGTCAAAGTTAGTTTTAGTTAAAGTAAAACTAACTTAAAATTTTCTAAATCATATTTCAATAAAAATTTAAGAGCTTGGAGGTTTAGAAATTTTCTTAGAAGTCTAGATTTTTAAGAGAAATGTATTATTAGCATTGAATTGTCAATATTCCATCCTTTTCCATATCTTATTCAAGTGTTTTTTATATATCAAGACATTCTTCAATAGCTCTTTGATCTTGGACCTCTTTTTGAATATGATCTTTGTGAGCTCTACAAAGAATCTAGGTAGAATTTCCTCAAAATCTTGTAACACAACTTCTTCTTACAAGCACATCCATACATGAAAGTGAGTAATATAGAAATTTAGAGATTCTATAGCTTCCTAGAAAGCCCATAGTTTTTGTAGCATTAGGGTGGCATCATAAAAGAACATAGGCTTAATAACAAGGAGAGCTATTGAATCTCTATAAAAGACTTTAAAATGACTTAGTATTGAAAACATAGTTTTTCAAATTATATACCCTAACTAATATTTTGACGACATGTGAAAATATTGCTAACTTGAGATTGATATTTGTGTTAAAACTCTCTTGGAATTTTTAGCTCAATGTGTAGAAGTTTAACTACAAAGTTCTAACATTCTACATTAAAGTATGTTTTGACATAGTACATCATCTTGTAGATCAAAAATGTGATACTTAAGCATTTTAGAAAAATACAACTATCTCAAAAGGCTCATGTCATATTCTTTTGATGTCATGTTCTTTGTATGAAAAACCTCCAAATCCATATATTCTCAGAATTTACAACAATTATGAATTTCACTATGAAAAATTTAATATGCACATATTTCTACTTATTCAACTTAAAATATTTACTATATTTAGCTAAATCTAGCTTCAAATTATGAAATTCCTTTTTCCTAACATCACTGTTCATTGCACTACAATAATGATGTGAAAAAATTGTGATTTCTCTTAAACCAAGTAGCCAATTTGCGTAAAAGCATTAATAAATGATGCATTTCATACCTAGGACTCATGGATTAAAATAGAGTAATGTATAAAGAAAACTTCTCATAATAAATCTATGAAATTTCTTAAAAATCCTAAAATCCAATGCTAACAACATGGGGTTATTACTCCATACAATAAAATAGAACTACTGAGTGACAAGGTACCCCTACGCCCAATCATACGAATCACAAAGCATTCACGCATGACTCGGTAGAATTCTATAGAATTTATCATTTCCAATGCACTAGCCCTTTAGGAAGTGAATCTAAGGTCAATCGTTGTCTTCCCAATTACACTTGTGACATTAATTGGTATGGTTAAATGTAACTAAGGCATGCGATTTTTATCATTTTGTGTTTTATAGTTTGGTGCTAGAAATGTAGATAAAAGGAATTTAATTAACTAATCTAAAGTAATTAATTAACTAGCATTTAACTAATCCTAACATAAGCATGTGATCCCACTTTCCATACACATCTTGAACTCACATATCCACTATTGGGTGACCAAGTGCTACGCTACTAGGTGTACCAAGCAACAACATTGCTGGGATTACCAAGCGAATATGTGTTACGCTTGAAGTGGTTGTACTTATGTGTGTAATCTATCTCACTTAATTACCTCATTAATGTAATAACTTGGAAATATTTAATAACTAATTGAAAGAATTTAATAAACAATTGGAAACATTAAATGCATAAATAAAATAGCTAATCTATCCAAAGTGTTGCAAGGTTTGTCAAAAAGCTTGTCTTTATTGTTGCACACACTATTGTGCTTAGGTACAACAATGCTCGAACAAAGATCCATACACTGAATGACTCCTACTTCAGGCACTTGGGGGAAAATTCAAACTTTCAAATGGAAAAAATGCAAGATATTTTCTCCAAATACAATCTACTTATGTCATAAATGCAGCTGCAAGTGTGTATTTATAGCTAACACATGACACTACATTGACGGGGCCTCATCGATGAGGCACAGTTGACAAGGCCCCATTGTCACGGCCAACTTAATGTAACTCATCATACCTTGATGACTGAATGAAAACTCATTCTCGACTTTTGTTACAAAATTGGAAAGGTATGGGATTATTGATTTACTTTTCTTCACACAAAATAAACTAATTGACTTGACAAAAAATGGAGTGTATGGATCAACACATTACAAAACATGAAGGTGTTCAGGACACAAGATTGAACACCATGATTCAACTCTTCAAAATTGAACAACATGTTCCTTTATGGTGTGAAGCTAATGGTCCCAAGTAGTGGTGGTTCCTGAGGCTTTGAGGAACCTTCACTAACTTCATGCACTGGTGGTGGTTGAGGTGGCTACAGTTGTTCTACTATTGCTGTGACTTCAGGTAGAAGGCAAAGAGCATCTAGTAGTGCTTTGATTTTCTCCTGCTTACTCCTAGGATCATGCACCATCCACATAGCTTCCCCAATGTGGGTTAGAATGGCCACATCCCAAGGACATGGGATTGCTAGAAACAACTCTTTTGCATTGAGAAACCAAGTAGCAAACTATTGGTGTTCAATGTTAAATGCCCTGGCTGTGTCCTTTAGCTCTTAGTAGCCATTCATCTGGTTGGCTAGGTTCTCAGCAATAGATTATTGATTTCTAAATTTCCCTTTAAGAACTTTGGGTTTAACATTAGCAGTCTCAAGCTCTTGCTTGGTGTGCTTGTGATGTTTGAACTTGGCCTTATATAGTAGATATGAGCTAGCCACTTATTTTTATAATTTTGACCATGGAGGTTTGATAGTTAGCATTACCAAGTTTTTGTAATGAAGATTGGCCAACTCCATGTACTCTGTCATCTCCTCAATTGCAACTCCTTCAAGTAGATCTCCACTTTGTTGTAGGCGTTAATCCCATCAAGGATGGGTTGCCACATCTCTCTTCCTTGTTGGAGATGTTGGAGGGCTTCATTCATTTTCACCTTTTCCATTTGGATTTATTTTCCATTCACTTCGTTTTGCAAACTAACCTAGTCCCTATAGTGATTTTTCACTTTCTCAAATTTGAGCGTTTCATTCTTCTAGGTGACGATCTTGATGTCATACTTTTGATGCAAGGTGCATACCTCCTCCATTGAAAGATTACAATTTTTCATAGCTAATTTCCTTAGTTTAGTATTTACCTTGGTAAGATACTCCTACTATTGATGAATGAATTCTTGCATTTGATCTTTTTGAGCATCAACATTTTGCAAGAGATAATTTTGTGCAATCAATGCTTCATTCTCTTGATGCATCTGATTTGAGCCCTTTTTGATTAAGTACATTTTAGCTTTAGCTATAGATTATTTAAAGATGGCCATCACTACCTCCTCCTCAGCCTTCTAAAATCATTCTTGAATCTATTTGATAGCTTCATCTCTTATCACTATTGGGTTGAGGATTGCTTGTTCTACAAGTTGAGCATGAAGTTTGGCAACGTTTGTAGCCAAGCATTGATTTTGCTCTTGGGCTATTTTTAGTTGCCCCTTCAAAATAATACATCTATCCCTTACATTTAGAAGCTCTAATTGGGTTGTGGTGATGTTCTGCAAAAGATCAAAGATGTCTAGATTTGGTTACTTGGTTCCTACTAGTCATTCCAAAAACTGTTTGTGTGGCTTGCAATTTAATTTTCCATTGACCATGCCTACAATTGTTTACACATCTTGAAGTGTAGATACATTTGGTACAAAGATAATGGATGTGTTTAATGCTTCTGCTACATGGTTAGTAATCACTTATGCCACTATCTCCTACCTTTGGTGCTACATCACCAAGATAGTTACCTCCTCTTCTTCCTCCAACCTCATTGAGAAAGTGGTGGCATTCTTAGAGATTTTTGGGAATAGATGATGTGTTGCTAGTGACATCATCACCTCTCGAGCATTAGGATATGACCTCAAAGGTAGCTACATTCTTTGGGTAGAGAACATGGGACCACCCCTCTCCATCTAGCTAACTGTTCGGGCCACCTCATTAAGGTGACTCATTGCTAGCTAATACATAGATGGATTTTCCCCACTTATTCTTGCTCATGACTCTTGTTCACTCAAGAGTTGTTCTTAGATTTTTCGTAGATGCTCAATGGCTACATGGGCCTTTGATGTTGTTTTCTAAGTGGGTGGTGGTGGTAGAAGCTTCTCTTCTTAGGTTGTCATTGTCATTTTATCCTTCATGATTTTTGATCATGATACCAAGGGAGGATGCTTGAGGGTGTTGTTAGAGTAGTGAATAATGCCTACCCTTTTGCAAATTTTTTTGATGAGGCATGGAAAGGGCAAGGTCTACCTTCCACTTTCATTTTCTTTAAAACATTTTTTAATCTCCAAGTATAGTAGTTGTGGAAGGTTAATGAGGAACTTTCCACTTAGAGTAGCACATGCTCCAGTGAAGAAAGCAGTCACCTTGCTTGGCCTCACCGTTGGATTGAGGCGATAGGGTGCAATCTTGAAATAAATCCTCTCCACTAGTATGAGTGCACCATACTCCTTATGATTAATCCCATATCATCATTGGGTAAACTCCCTCTTGGCCTTAGGATCATCTTTTGTAGATAATTCAACCAGCTGTATTCTTGTGTTAGGTAACCTAAGTGCCTATGCAATGGCTTCTACTGAGTAGGACACTTGAATGTCTGTGATCTTGACAATGGACCTCAACCTTTAGCTACTTCAGAAGAGATAGGTCTCTTTCATGTACCATTCCCCATTAGATGTGATAACTAGCCACATGGGAGAGGTCTGCAGTTGTGTCTTGACATCATTTAGAGCTTTCTTCAAAAATGGTCCAAAGTTGATCTCTTGAAGAACTGATCTTTGAATGTCTTAGGATCGAATGATGTTTAGGCAGACTTGAATTAAAATGACCTTAAGCCTTAGTGAAAGTCTAGGCACTTCTCCTCTTTGTGATTATTTGGTTGGCACTTCTTCCTTTGGAATATGTTTGATAGATTCCACTTCAAGCTTTTCTTGAAGAGGTTCAATTTCATGGGTTGCCTCTGGTAGTTCTTGGCCTTATTCTTGTTGGCCCCTTCCAACTCTGGGTCATTTCCCCCATGGTTGTGAGGATTCTCCTTCCTATGGATGTTTTTGTTTGGGTGCCATCTGTAATCACAATAAGATCATGGTTTAGCAACCATGTGTAGCCTTAAAACAATTGGGATACCTTATCTCTTAAGGATAGTTACACTTGGCTAAGCTATAAATATGGCTAATTTAATTAACCCAATTATCATTTATTTTATGTGTTATTATGAATAATTCATCTTGGAGGTTATTGTAGGGGTTAATCCTTAAAAATGTTGATGCTTATATGTGGTTAATGTTAGTAACCCTTAGGGAATTTAGAAAAAGTTTCAAAAATTTTCATTGGAAACCTTAAGGTTTTTGACCCCCACAATAAAGATCTTACCTCTAATAAGTGAAGGATCAAAAAATAGAGTGATTTGGACAAACTGTTTGGAAGTTATGAGCTCTAAAAGGTTTTGGGCTCTGAAAAATTACAAAAAACTCCCTAGGCATTATGAGCAAATAGCAAAAATTCCTAAGTGCCCAGTGGTATATATAGGATCTAAGCAGTATTTTGACAAGGCCTAGTCAATGAGGCCTCATTGACATGGTCAACTGCGTTAATGAGGCCTTGTCGATGCAACCAATGATCACTATTGACTTGGTCAAACTTTTAAAATACAAGGAATTTTTGGATGAAATTAGGATCGAATGAAAGCTCAAAAGACCAAGAATAGTATGAAAACATGAGAAGAGGGTGTTGAAGCTCATACATTTGAAAAATGGAAAAATGGAGAAAATTTAATTTAGTGGATGAATGAAATGAAAGATTAAGGAGTACTCAGTGGTTTACATAATGGAATACATGAAAGATTGGATTGTGGCGATGTCAAAGGTAAGGAACCTTAAGTAATCAAGCTAAGAGATATGCAAGTGGATCCTTCCCATAGTAGGCTCATGTCCTTTTTTGCCCTTGCATAACCTCAACTACGGAGTATGTGGGCCCCATAGTCGATTTAATGATCATGACATATTAAGGACGAACCCGAAAGAATCTACTTAAGAATCCCAACACATTAGACTAAGACATAGAGCATAACATAGAACATGGCAGTGAGGTAAGTTATGGTAGCATGGATAGATGATAGAGAAGATGGAATGGAGTTCCGAATTGAGGTCATAAGAAGTCCCTTATAGAATTTTTGGTTAAAATGACCTAGGAAGTTCCATCCTTAGTCTGGACCAAAACCATCACTTTCAATGACTTCAAATCACCACTCTAAGTCTGATCCACCCACTCAAGACATAGAAGTGCTTCCACAAAACAACCACCCTTCTACAAAAAGAAGAAAGGAGAAGTATGAAGTGAGAGAGAGGGCCTTAGTTAGAGAGAACCTTTAGGCATAGGCACATGTCGTTCAAGTCCCATAACCAGTACTTGTAGCCCATTTATTTGTCTAAGGGATGTGATTTGAATTCCCATTATATTTTTTTTTTTTGAAATGGGAACCACACCATGCAAGGACTTATTTTTGTTGAAGGGGTTTGCTTTGAATTCCCACCTTTTTTTTTGGATGGAAACCACACCATGCAATGACATTATTTGTCTTCCTATTAGTGGTTGATGTGGAATGATAAGAAGTCCATGAAAAAAACTCAAGAACTCAAGTAAGAAGAATAGGACAAAGAGTATTGAGTCCCCTTGAAGTCACACCCTTTACAAACCTTTGGATCCTTCCGAATTCCAAAACTACCAAGGTCATTGATTGATTAAAAGTTTCTTTAATGAAAGGGACCTCAAATTCCAAAAATAAAGAAAACCATAGAGTTCGTTGGATGGGCTAATGACATGGACTAATTACTTGTTCCATGAGAAATAAACCATGTTAAAGTTATTAGACATTAGAATTCGAAAATAGAAACTAGACATTGACAATCACACACTAAACACAAACCATCATTAGTAAACAACAACAATGACACTGTGTCCTATGGTAATAAAGCACTCTTTATTAGAGAAATGAGAAAATATCACACTTAAATCAAACTAAACACAATAAAATATATAACAAAATGTAAAATAGTCAAGAAGGTTTAAAGGTACTAAAGATGGTGTAAAATTAGAAAAATTTGAAAAATCCAAAAACATGAAAAACAAAAAGGTAGAAAAACCGAGGAGACAATTTGTTGATTTAGCATGGATGGCCATCTCCCCCATGAATGAGGTGGAAGGAGGAGATCCAAAAAATAGAACATAGGTATCCATTCATTGAGGGTAGTTTACATTAACCTGGCTTGGTTCTAGGAAAGAATTGACTTGTTGGATGTTTACCAATTGCTTTTTATTTGAGCTATTAAGTTTGTAAATTATCATGGCCCTAGAGGAAAAGGTTTGATCAATGATATAAGGTCCCTTCCACAATGTTTGAAATTTTTCCTTTTGGGGTACATGTGTGGGGTTCTAGTAGAGAACCTTATCTCCTAATTGAAGTTTTACTTTCTTGATTCTAAGGTCATGTCATTGCTTACTGAATGTCGTGTTCATCTCATTCAAGGATAGGGCCACTAATAGATTTTCATCTAACATGTTTAGGTTGATCAGTCTTTCTTTCTATGCTAGACTTAGCTTAAGGTTTAAATCACAAGCTATCAAGAGTGTATGGACCTCAGATTGAATTGAAAGTGTTGGAAGTTTTCCATACACTAACTCATAGGGAGAATAGCCAATAGGAAGTTTTCAAGTTGAACGATAAGCCCAGAGAGCATCGTTAAGTTTTGTACTCTAATCCTTCCTATATTTGCTAATGGTCCATGTTAGTATTTTCATAATCTCTTAATTGGTTACCTTTGCTTGACCATTGTCTTAGGGATAGTAAGGTGTTGTTAATTTTCTAAATTATTATAACAAAATATCAGGAAATTATTAGAAATTAGTAAACGTGGCACCCCCAAACTTGTTCCTGATATTTTGTTATATAAATTTAGTAGTAGTGGATGATGTACAATTAGTAATCGCTGTGGCTTTTGCTCATTTTATGTAGTAGTCAATTACTACTATAATATACAACTTTTCATTGGACATGGTGTGAAGGGACCCATGAAGTCAATGCCCCATATGTCGAAAGGTTCCAATGGTTGAATCCACCATTGAGGACCTTCCATGCAAGTAGTGATCCTCCCATCTTGTTGACAACATTTACAAGACTTGACAAATTGGTGGGCATCCCTAAAGATTGTAGGCCAATAGTATCTTACCATCAAGATTTTTAAGGCCATGCATCTCCCTGCATAGTGGCCTCTGCAAGGTCCTTTGTAAGCATCTTGGAGAACGCATAGTTGATCTTTGTCAAGGACACACCAGTGGATTCAGCCATCAACACACACCTTGTAAAGGTGTTCAGTGATTTCCATGAAGTATTTGGCCTAATGCAAAATATTTTTCTTCTCCCTAAAATCCAATCCTATGGCATCTCTTGAGTGAGAAGATATGTGAGGATGTCATTATACCATGTTGCTTGTGCAAGTGTTTGTTTTCTTATTGCTCCTATAAAGAGGAGTTCATCTGGAAACTAATCAAAGAGTGTGCTCTCCTCCTCTTTATTATTCTATCTTAAGTAAGAGAGGTGGCCAACAACCACATTCTCAATCCCTTTTTGATCTACCATAGTAAGGTTGAACTCCTGCAAGATCACAAGCCACCATATGACATGAGGGCTCACTGTCATCTTATTTATGAGGAAGTGGATTGCACTATGATCCATATGCATAAATACCCTATAATCAAGCACATAGTGCCTAAACTTTTCTAGCACGTACACCACTGCCAGTAGTTCTTTCTCCATGGTGGTGTAGTTTAACTATGCTCCAACAATGCTTTAGCTCATGTAGTGGATATAGTATGGAAATTTCTTATCATCCATATGCATGAGCACTACTCCCAAGGCATAGTTAGATGCATTTGTCATGATATGGAAGGGTTTGGACTAGTCTGGTGCTCATAGGATTGGTGTTTTTATGAGTTTCTTCTTTAATTTTTGGAATGCATGTTCACATTCCTTGGTCTAGATGAAAGGTACATCTTTCTTTGTAAGCTCTACCAATAGCTCTGCAATCTTAGAGAAATTCTCACTAAATCATTAGTAGTAGCCAATGTGTCCAAGGAATGATCAAACATCTTTAACAGTTTCTAGTTGGCATGTTATTCCTTAGATGATCCCTATCTTTTCTGGGTCTACCTCAATCCCTTTTTGTGAAATTCAGTGCCCTAACACAATGCCTTCTTAGACCATGAGATGGCTCTTTTGCTAGTTGAGCCTTAAGTTTGTCTCTACACATCTCTTTAGTACTTTCTCAAGTCAATCCAAAGCTTGCTCAAATGTAGCTCCATAGGTGAAAAATTCATCCATGAAGACTTCAACATCACAACCAATTTGTTGTTGAAAGATACTAAGGATCAAGTGTTGAAATGTTGCAAGGGCATTGCATAGACCAAATGACATCTTACAATATGCAAAAGTCCCCTAAGGACTCATGAATGTTGTCTTGTCTTAGTCTTTTGGTGCAATTTTCATTTGGTTATAGCCACTATAACCATCTAAGAAATTATAATAACAATGCTCGGATATGGTGTCTAACACTTGATCTACAAATGGAAAAGGAAAGTGATTCTAAACATTGCCATATTCAACAACTTGAAGTTGGTGCAAACCCACCATTTTCCATCCTTCTTTGGTACAATTACGAGTGGGCTAATCTACTCACTATCTATAATTGGATAGATGAACCCTACCTTGAGGAGTTTCTATATCTCCTCTTTGATGATTTGCTTCAATTTAGAGTTTAGATGCCTCTGTGGCTGCCTTCTAGGCTTCATGTCTGGGTCAGTGTAGATGTGATGCTAGCATATCCTTGGATCAATTCATGTTAGCTCTAGATATGACCAAGCAAAGGTTGTTGAACATTTTTTTACCTTTCAAAAACTTTTCTTTTTGCTCAAGAGCAAGTTTAGCATTAATGATGACTAGTTTACCATCTTTGAAAATGCATACTTCATTCTAGCTAGTAAATTTTTTAGCTCTTAGGGCTTTTGCTTGAAGTGATTAGGGATTTCCAACTCTCCCCAACAGGTATTATCATCTTCGTTAGAGAGTTGGAAATGAACGAGTTCAATTTTATTCATGCCTTCAACATATGCACATCTTAGGCTCTCAGTTGGCTCCATGTGTATTGTGCTACTATCTAAGTCAACTATCAACCATTGGGTGTCCTCCTACTTTGTGGCTGCTATGTATAGACACCTTTGAATGTTAATTTCTTATGCACACTGATTGCATGTATTAATGTATATGCTCTTGATAGATCAAATCTTTTGCATGCAATTACACCCATTATCATTGTATGCGATGCATGGAATATGGTTCTTTTTCATTTTTCCTAGCTCATTTTCCTTGGATATTTCTAAGGATAGGTACCTTATGTCCATTCTTGCATCGACTATGCTTAACCAAGCCCTTTACATGATGATGTGAAAGTCACTTTTGCAGTTTTTCACCTTGATTACCAGAAAATCAGTAGGATAGGACCACCCACAAACTATGATTACAATGTCCTCTACAAATCCCAAAGGAATAGTAATCGACTACTCTAATAATTCTATATGGATGTTACTCTTCTTAAGAGGTGGTAGGTTCCAAGCCTTGTACATATCATGGGAGATGAGGTGAAATCCAAAATCAGAGTCAAGAAGAGCTTTGCATGGCTCCTGTCTAGCAATCAGTAGATAAATGAGTGGACTTCCTAGATCAGATATTTTGTAGGAAGATTTCCAACCTTGATCTAGTCTAAAAAGCATGAGTTAGCATTAGAGTGTAGATCCTAGGTAGCACTTGGTTTGAAGGGCACTTGAAGGTATTTGATGTAGAGGATGAGGGTGCTAGAGATATAGGGTAATCAACTAGACTAGATTGTGAGGGTTGGAGAGGATTGCTAGGTCGAAAGAAAGGTCTTTTCCTTGATCGATTGTCTACACCACTTGATTGAAAAATTAGTTGTGAGTACACAACCCTTTTAACATTTCATTATTGTGGCTATGTAAGAATCTCAACTTGCATGAATGGAGTAGGAGGTAATTAGGTTAAAGGTGAAGGTGTAGGTGTAGAGGAAATGTGAAGGATGATAAGGATATGGATATGGATTTTTTCCTTGAGTAGATGGTAAATGTGTTCAATGGTACTTTGGAGGGTAATAGTGATGTTGGAATGATGCATGACTTGTAGAACTTCTAGGAGAGATAGGTTGTTGAACATAGTACCCATATGGATTTGGCTACCTATAAGGGTATTGCTACCTTGGTGGTGGCATTCCCAATGATTGTGGTTGCTACCACTATTGGTAGTGTTCATAAGGTTGTGGAGGAGTTCCACTTGGGTAGTAATCTTGTTGTTGTTGGTGGAACTATCTTGGATTGCCTTGAGGATAAGGTAATCTTCTTGGATCTTGCCTACATGCTAGGAGAGTATTCAATGCATGCACTCTAAAATCTTGTAAGTGTGACACTATAGGGCAACATCCCTTTGGATGTTCGTAATGGAAAATTTTACATTCAATTTCATCATTAAAGTCAGACTCGACAACTTCCTCTAATGTAGCAGCTTTGCCCTTACCTCTTTGGTAAGCACATTTAGCTTCTTTTTTTTCTCCTACAATTATGATCACTGTTTTTCTCTTTAGATTCTTCAACAATCTTTAAAGTAGCTTGAAATTTTTCATCCAAAGAGTCCCATAACTTGTCAACCTTAGTTGAAATGTTAGAAATAGATTTTTGGATCGACAAGGTCTTTCTCTTCACCACTTCATCAAGTGGTGATTCCTCCTCATCACAAAATTAGACTTCTCATTTTTTGATGGAAGGATCCCTATTATACTCTTTAACACTTTCCCATTTTCATAGCTCACCTTCTTTTTTTGCTACCTGCTGAATTAGCCTTTGGATATGATGAACTCTCATTTCAAACAACCTTCCTTAAGCATATATTCCAAGGGTTTTTCTAGTTTCTACACTAAGCCTATCTATGATGTAGCAAAGTTAATCCCTTTGAGAATAACCATGGCTAGGGCATTGTTGTAAGAGTGAATAGTATTATCCCATGACAACATCCAAGGATTCATGTGCTTCCTGTTTCTAGCCTTAGATTTGCCTTCTTAAATTAGACACTATGAAGTATGTCTAGTATTTTTCATTGAATAGTTCTAACATAGTACTCCATTCGTAGATAGATTTTAGCTCTAAGGATCAGTACCAACTTCTAGCTTCCTTGATGAGTGTCCTTGGGAAGAGCTTGGGTTTTTATCACTCATTCTCTATGTTTTGTAAGGCATAGGCATCTTGAAAAGCTTGTAGATGTGTTTGTGGATTAGAGTTGTATCCCCCTTCAAATCTTGGGATATTGTTCATGTTTAGGCACTTGATCCAACTATTCTTCATATGTGATGAGTCATGGTTTGTCAGGCCCAGTTATCAGAGCCCTGATACAAGATATGGTCTATCAGGCCCAATTATCGGACCCCTGATATCATAGTCGCGATATTGCATCAACGATATTGCATCTGCCCTGTGATATCGCGTATGTGATATCACAGCCTACATCAATTTTTATAAATAAGAGGTGGCTTTCCTTTTTCTAGGAGTTAGTTCTTAGTTCCTTACCCAAGCTCTTGCAATTTTTCCTTCTTAGAGTTAGAATTATTTCCCAGTGTATGCCCATAGTGTGGTGATTGTAATTGTACAACACCTTTATTCGAGTGTGACATACTTGGACACATACATGACTGGAAATAAAGATTGAGATTTCTTCATCATTGCAGAATTCACTTAGTTTAATTATTTATTTATTTAATTTTTATTTTCTACTTTCTTAGTTTATATCTCTCACCCTAAACTCCTATTAAACATGGAATGAGTACGACTTAATCATGAGCATTTAAGTGTGACTACTTGGTAACCTAGTAGCGTACCTAGGATCTGCACTTGGTAATCCCAGTGGTAGTCATGCATAAGGTCCAAGATATGTATGGATTATTGAGGAATGAATACTCATTGCACTTAAGCTAGCTTAGATTCTCTCTCACCCTTTCTCTCATAGCTTAGTTAATATTATCTTTCATTGTCTTCAGGAGTAGCATTAGCATAGAAATACTTCATACACCTCACTCTGGACTAAACCATATGTGACAAAGTTAACACTAGTCTAGATGGGAAGATAACATACTGTGACCTAAGGATAACTATCTAGATATCACAACTAGTCTGTTTGCGAATTTCAACCAGATTGTGTGTGAAACGCTCATATTCGTATGGTTGAGTGTAGGGGTACCTCGCCACTCATCATTGGTGCCATTGCCTAGGACGGTGCTAGTTATCTAGATTAGTTATATCATACAAGGACGTTGTACAAGACTTAATGATATATCTTTTACAAAAAAAATAATTATGAAAAGTCACATACGAATTCACACACAGTTTTACAATCATGTCTCTCTCACAAGACTATGATCTTATAACCACTAATGAGGCAATTCATTGGAGAACCAATAGAATTGATGATGAAGATGAAGTTTGGAGTACTCAACCTTATGTAGGAGTCCCCTATGTTTATGAACACCCCAACGATACTCAAAGACTCTCATCATCCAACTCTGACACCTCTAGTGAGGATGAGACATCCCATAGAATGAGGAGGCTCGAAAGACCTAGGACCTTTTGAATAACTAAGAAGAACTTACTTGGGGATGATTAGAAGACTTACAAAAGTCATAACAAGTTTTATAGTTCCTTCTCTTCCTCTACTCCTTCAACATCAAATTGTGATATGGATGACTATCATTCAAGGGATCAGCATAGAACTAAAAATCGAGCTCACAAAGAAAATCAAGAATGCCAACATGAACAAAGGAAACATCGTTCCAACACATGAAAGCATAACTTACCTAATGATGATAAACCTCCACTGGCCACTACAAGCCTAACACAAATACAAGAGGTTGTTCAAATCTCATGTAGGCATCGTAAAGAGAGCTGTCTACCCAGGCTTGATTTAAAAACTTTCCCAATTTCTCAGGAGGCTATGACTTAGATCCACAACAACATTTACAAGCCTTCTACGATGCCTGTACATGGAACAACATTGATAATGGTTGGCAAAAACTCAAGCTCTTTCCTATGACACTCGTTGGCCAAGCAAAATTATGGTATAGATCATTAAAACCAAATTCAATACGATGTTGGCCAACAATGGTAGAACTCTTTAACGAAAGATATCAAACCTACGCAAGAGTGTTGGCCTTGAGGAAACAAATCCAAGAGTGAAAACAAGCACAACATGAGCCCTTGGACATGGCCTTAGAAAGATATTATGCACTATTAAACAACTATCCAGGCCATGATTTCTCTAAGGAAAGGCTAATGTACCATATCATTGATGGGCTTCATGATGAAACAAGAGAAAACCTAGGGATGTATGCCCAAGGTCAACTATACGAACTATGAACCCATCAAGTCCAAGAGCATATTAAGCAGCTAGCAAAAGAAGAAGGAGAAATGGCTAGATGGAGAGTGTTGAAAAACATCAATGGGACCAAAATCTCAACTTAACAAACGTCCATAATCACAAAAAGGAGAAATCAACCTACCACAAGGGGAAAGAACCATCTTTTCTAGTACAATAATCGTTAGAGGAAGTCGAGGCAAAGATCAATAAGATGTTGGAATGGATGCATAAAAAGTGTTGAAAATATATTGATATCATTGGATTTTTGACAACCTGAGAAGTAGGAAAAAATATCATTCAACAATCGAAAAGAAGGGATGAAGAAAATAAGAGCTCAACTGCCAATCATACATATGAATGCAACATTTGCCTATACGATCATCCCAAGGTCCAATGCCCAATCTTGTTACATTTATATGAGCCTTGGGGAAGCACGTTACATCTAGAGTTCATACATAGATACTATGTTTGATCACAGTGGCAAAAATCCTACTCGTGGGGGAAGCCACCCTTCATATCATCCGAATCCAAATGCTTATCTAGTCCAATACCCTATTTCTCCAACTGGGCCAACATACTCTATCTCACCGCATTATCATTCTCCTCAATACTATCAGCCCATGTCCTCAACACAACCACCGCCTTGTGCACCTTACACTTCTCCTAATCTTTAACATTCTCATCCGTTCTGTCCTTCTACATTGCCTGCACCATAGCAACAACTCCCGAACATTACTTGTGATATTACCAACAGTAGTGAGAGACCTCAGCAACATCAAAGGCATCCCTTCTTTAGGAATGACCCTAGGAAGGGACAACGTAATTCCAAGGCCACTACATCTTCCAACTTAGCACAAGTCCAACAATGTGGTGCATCCTTCTTTTCGAACCCAAAGCCTCATGTTACTTCATCAGGGTCACCAATTAACACTCCAATAACCATATGGCCCAATGAATACAACCATGGAGGATGACATCCTAATCCTTGCATACCATTTGACTGTCCCAATTTTCATAGTGGATCAACTCGTTATCCAAAAACTACACCTTATAAATTTCCCCACTATGCTTACTATAATAAGGTGTGTGAACCCCGATGGGGTAAGTATGACCAGCTCCCAATATTTCCAACATGCAAGGATCCTCATCTTTCATTTATTAATCTTTGACATCCTCAACCATTTAGTTATGGGGGATATCCCCCATTTTAATAACAAGCAAGATTAATAAATATTTTTCATTTTCTTCGATTTTACAACTTTTTGTTTTCTAGTTTTTTATTTTTCAATTTCTTATTTTATCTTTTTTCTCTTTTTAACTTTTTACATTTTTATAAGCAATCTCATCTACGAATAAAACACTCATGTGGCTCATTGGTTGAGGTGTGTTCTATGTTATCAAGTCTCAAGTGATCAATTATTTGGATAGTGATCCCATCACGCCCACTCATCCACTCTACAAATAAGAGGTTCTATTCAAGGGTACAGTGATATTCTTGACATTCTTAAAACTTAAAATTAATTTTGTGTTCATTGTACCTAGAATGAAGAAGGATGGACCAAGAGGGAATGATTAGGGTGTGACATCAAGGGGACTTGCCGATTCTTTTTGGTGACATCTGTGGGAGTTATCATGCAACGTGGTTGTACTAAGATCCTTGTAGATCTAACAAAAAATGGTAGTAAGAGTAATCAAAAGGCACTCAAAAACCCAATGCTATTCTAGGGGGTCCCACTGGAAAGACATGAATCCATGCTTGAAGGTTGGTGGCTTCTTTGGATCTAGCGATCGAGAAAAAAAACAACACAAAGGAAGTGCCAGAAAACAAAAATCACTCCTCCCTTGAACAAAATGCCAAGTGATCATACACCTTGTTGTTCTAGTACTCTCATAGTTACTCATCATGGGATGAATCAATGTAGTGTCACTGATCATAGAAATGGACTTGGTCTTCATCTTCAAACAACGGGTTAATGACACATTAATCATGCTTTACATGCAGGATTCATTGTACCTTGGGTTAGTTACCTCATGTCCCAATCTCTACAATCCTTGCTATAGTCCATCTCATCTCACTGTTCATGTAATTGTTGCTTGTGTCTCGTATAGCATAGAATTATTACCTGATTCCAATGGTATCTACATGTGTGTGTTTTGTGAAACTAGTATGGATTACATTTAACCCTTCTAGTGCCTATGAACATTTTAAGGTGTGGTTACGCAAGGGCATTATAGGTTGGAACCTACTTTGGGGAGGATCCACTTGCATGAATTTTGCAATTTGTACTTGTTGCATACCACCACATCATCTTATACCCTCTGAGTACCTTATTTCCAAATCTATTCTTTCCTTTGTCATCTTTTTATCAAGCATTCCTCAAAACCTAGTCTTTTTATATATCACCTAACAAACTAGGTCTGACATTAAACTTTTAGGGCAACTTCCTTGAAAAAAAATTCTAACTCTAAAATTAGACTAAGAAAAGAATTCAACATTTATTAAAGGTAATGAGTATGGTATGAAATCATTGAAATTTTTTCAATAACCTTACTAACAATTGATCTTTGTGTGATTATAGATGGCCCCTAAACGAAGACAACAAGGAGGACCTTCTCAAGGTGCTATTGAATGACCAGGGAGAGGCAGAGGTTAAGGACTTCATGCAGGACATGTAGAGTAGGAGGCACAATCACTCAGCATCCATCATGGAACTCTTGTTACTACATAATCTATCCAAGAAAAAAGTGGAAAGGTCAGGGCCCAAGCCTATGAAGAGGAATGATGGTTGTTTGTGGCATGACATGTCAAGACCAATCAAGTGTTCCCACAGCTACCATGTCCATGGAAAGTTCTGACTCCATCAAACAGTGGAACATCAGCATGGACAACTCATAATTTGTGGATAGAAGAGGAGAAACTTTAGGCACTTCTTCAAAAGTATCAATCTCAAAAGCTTGGAGCACCAAATAAAGGAAAGACACCCATGGAGGAGCCACCACTAGTAGGAACCCCATGAGTTCCAAAAGTTTTGTCTTTTGTGTTTATGTCCAAATTCTTTTAAGTCTCCACTAAAGCATAAATAAATTCCTAGTTAGTCAATAATCCCATACCTATCCACTGTGTAATCAATTGAACTTGTTCCTCACTTTCTTTAACTTGAGGATGAGTTGTTATTCAGTCATGGGGGTATGATGAGTCATGGTCTATCAGGCCCAATTATCAAAGCCCAGTTATCAGATCCCTTATACAAGATATGGT
This sequence comes from Gnetum montanum, assembly GCA_015680685.1. Classification (NCBI taxonomy): domain Eukaryota; kingdom Viridiplantae; phylum Streptophyta; class Gnetopsida; order Gnetales; family Gnetaceae; genus Gnetum; species Gnetum montanum. The sequence continues at coordinate 123,368 of MNCI01010622.1, read as the reverse complement.
TTGTCAGGCCCAGTTATTGAACCCTCGATATCGCAGCCGTGATATTGCATTAGTGATATTGCATCAGCAACGATATCACGTTCATCCTACGATATTGCATACACGATATCGCAGCCTACCTTAATTTCTATAAATAAGAGGTGGCTTTCCTTGTTCTAGGAGTTATTTCTTAGTTCCTTACCCAAACTCTTACAGTTTTTCCTTCTTAGAGTTAGAATTATTTCCTAATGTATGTCCATAGTGTGGTGATTGTAATTGTATGACACCTTTATTCGAGTGTGATGTACTTGGACATGCACATGATCAAAAATAAAGATCGAGATTACTTCGTCATTGCAACATTTACTTAGTTTAATTAATTAATTATTTAATTATTATTTACTACTTTCTTAGTTAATATCTCTCATCCTAAACTCCTGTTAAACTTAGAATGAGTACAACTTGATCACGAGCATTTAAGTGTGACTACTTGGTAACCTAGTAGCGTACCTAGGATCTGCGCTTAGTAATCCCAGTGGTAGCCATGCATGAGGTCCAAGATTTGTACAAATTATTGAGGAATGGATAATCATCGCACTTAAGCTAGCTTAGATCCTCTCTCATCCTTTCTCTCTTAGCTTAGTTAATATTATCTTCCATTGTCTTTAGGAGTAGCATTAGCATAGAAACATATCATACACCTCACTATGGACTAAACCATACGTGACAAAGTTAACACTAGTCCAAATGGGAAGACAGTGAACTACGACCTAAGGATAACTATCTAGATATTACAACTAGTCCTTCTGCAAAGTTCGACCGGATCATGTGTGAAACGCTTGTATTCGTATGGTTGAGTGTAGAGGAACTTGCCACTCATCAATATTTCTGGTTGGGATGATGGTGTTTGCCACCCCTTTAATTTTGGTAGCCTTCACAGTCATTTTTATCTCATTGATCATCTTCATCATGGTTATTTTGATGGTGGATTTCATTAGAACCATTAGATGAAGAAAAATTTTTGGAATTGGATGAAAAGGATGAAGAGAAAGGTGGACTGCCACCACCACTCTTATGTTTATTGAGATCACCATACTTAGATCCCTTGCTGTTGTGATGCTTGCTCAAGTCCCTACCTTGGCTACCACTTTTTCTTGAACCCAATTTATGAATAGTGGATTTTAGGGTCAAGTTTACACCCTTTCCATCTGTAGCAGGGGGTAGAGAATCTTCATGTTGGGAAACTTCAATAGGAGGATCCTTAATGTCATATTGATTTAGTAGGAATAAGGGATTGGTGTAATTTTTTTCCTTTGTAACTTCATGGATTTTTTACTAACGTTGATCTCATTTGTGTTGTGTTTTAGTGGGATAGTAGTTTCAAGTTTCATATCCATCCACAACGTATTCTTCATGAAGATCTACTATGCCCAACTTCTTAAGGGTTTTGAATAGCATCATAGGAGTAGCTCAATTGGGGGGCAAGACATTGTTGCCCTCCATATCACACCATTGTAGCTATTCATCCTAATGTAGGATGAAGGTGAAGTTCAACACAAACTCAAATGGATGAGTGTATACCACCTTGCATTCTTGTGCGATTGGTGGTTTGGTATTCTCGTGCTTGCTAGAAAAAGAAGACATTGAGAAAACAAAATAAAATAAAATTATCAATGTGCTTTTATAATTCTATGTATAATAAGAATGTTATTGACCTTGAAGTTCATACAAAAATATTAATGGTATTCACTTAGATCTAAATAGTGCATGTTCCACAAACAAAGTTCCCAGCAATGGTGCCAATGATGAATAGTGAGGTACCCCTATGCCCAACCATACGAATCATGAAGCATTCACATGCGACTCAGTCAAATGTTGTGGACTTTATCATTTCTAGTGCACTAGCCCTTTAGGAAGTGAATCTAGCCTTAAGGTCAATTCTTGTCTTTCGAATTACACTTGTGACATTCATTGGTATGGTTAAGTGTAACTGAGGCATTGGATTTTTATCATTTTATATTTTATAGTTTGGAGCTCAAAATGTAGATAAAAGAAATTTCATTAACTAATCTAAATTAATTAATTAAATAGAATTTAACTAATCCTAACATAAGCATTTGATCCCACTTTCCATACATGTCTTGAACCCACGTATTCACTACTAGGTGACCAAGTGCTATGCTAGTCAGTGTACCAAGCAATAATGTTGTTGGGATTACCAAGTGAATACATGTTATGCTTCAAGTGGTGGTACTTATGTGTGTAATCTATCTCGATTAATTTCCTCATTAATGTAATTACTAGGAAATATTTAATAACTAATTAAAAGCATTTAATAAATAATTGAAAACAATAAATGCATAAATAAAATAGCTAATCTGTCCAAAGTGTTGCAAGGCTTATCAAAAAGCTTGTCTTTATTGTTGCACACATTTTTGTGCTCAGGTACAACAATGCTCGAATAAAGATCTATACACTCAATGACTCCTACTATGGGCACTCAAGGGAAAAGTTCTAACTTTTGAATGGAAATAATGCAAGAGCTCTACTACAAATATAATATACTTATGCCATAAATGTAACTACAAGTACATATTTATAGTCAACACATGACACTACATCGATGGGGCCTTATCGATGCATGATAAGATGTGTTGACTAGGCCTTGTCGACAAGGCCCAATCAACAAGGCTACGTCGATGAGGCCCCATTGATGCAGCTAACTTAACATAACTCATCAAGAATTAAAATCTTAAATCCAAGATTTAAAGCTCCTAAAAAATACAAATTCTTGTCAAATCTAAGCCTAGCACTATAGTTGCTAGCAAAATATACTCAAAATTTTAGAAACTAAAAGAGTTGTACAAAATAGAGGATTAGTATCAAAATTTCCAAAAATTCCTAACTAGAATTTGAATAACTCGTGTTAGAGATCTAGGATGATGTGAGTAGTGCTGAGGTAGTCATCTACTATTGCTGGTTCTACTCCTAGTTCCTTGCCTAGTGCTACTCTCACTTGTCATTGCTCTTCTATCACCAAGTATTTTTGTTTCTTTCTACTTTGCTCCTGCATCAATTGTCAAAGTGCTTAGATGTAAATGAAAGCTTTAATACTAAAATTTTATTTTTTAGTTGCTTTTATAACTTAAAAAATGATGCATGTTGTAGAAGTTTGACATGTGTGATGTGTCAACATTATTTAACTTAAATGCTTCACATCATTTCTTTCTAAGGCTTCAAAAACCTTATTTGCTTTTTTGATTTTGGTATAGGTGAACATGGCTGCTTGCTCAATGTCTCTACTTCAACCTCTAATTTTGAGCCACCCTACAAGCAAGGTATGTTGAAGTTTAGATCATTTTTTTCTTGACCTAAAACCAAGTTTTGCTTCTTTTGTATCCTCTTTAGAAAATTATGGAGGATGAACTTCTACCTTAATTACACATCTCTATCCTTAATCAAAAGCCTCTCTTGACAAATGATCACCTAATTCACTTACCTTTATGTCATAAAGGTAAACAAAAGATTCTTTAGCTTAGTGCTCTTCTCTCCCAAGACTTATAGGTGCTCATCTTAGCAACTTTACAAAAGCATTCAGTTGCTTACTCTTGGCAATATAATAATATGTCTAGCCTAGATTCAAAGTTTTTACACCATAATATCATTTTTGCAGAGGATTTCAAAACTATTAAATACAAGGTTAGAAAAATTCATCTAGCTATAACTTTTACTATAAAAGAAGAAATCACTAAACTCTATAATGCTAGATTCATTCATCTAGTTGATTATTTTGATTTGATTTCTAACGTGGTTCTAGTTTCCAGAAATAATGGTGGCATTCATATATATATATATATAGATTTTTGAAGCCTTAACATGGTCACTATTAAGGATGAATTTTCTTTACCAAACATTAATCAGCTCATAGATTCGATATTTAGTCATACTCTTCTATCCTTTATGGATGGGTTTCTTGGTTATAAACAAATATACATAAATATATAACATTGCTAATATATCACTTTTATGACTCCTTCAAGAACATTTTATTACACTAAAATTCCCTTTGAACTCAAGAATATAGGAGCTACTTATCAATGAGTTATGAATTTTATCTTCAGTGACATGATGTTCAAAATAGATAACAATTATGTTGACAATTTGATCATAAAATCTACCCTAGTATCTAATCATGCTTTTGACTTAGATAAAGTTTTACCTTGCTATGACAAGTTTAACTTATGTCTAAATCCCAGGAAATGCACCTTTGATGTTCTCATGGATAAGATATTAGGTTATCTTGTATCTCAAGATGGTATAGCTATTGACCTTGATAAGCTTAAAGCTATCCTAGATTTTGCACCATCTTGAGATATGCATTTTCTACAAGGTTATCTTTAATTAATTCATTGCTTCATTTGTAACCTCATTAATTATCTTCATTCCTTAACTCACTTGCTTCATAAATCTACCTCTTTCATCCAAGATGAGAGTATCAAAAGGCCTTTGATTCCATCAAAGTAGTTTTGACTACCTTGCATGTTCTACATCCTCCATAATTTGATCAACATTTTTACCTCTACCTTTTCTAAATCTAAACATTCTATATCCATTGTAGTTTCTCAAAAGTGAGAAGATGGAGTTGATGTTTTCATATATTACATATCTTATCCTTTCTCAGATTGTAAGACTAGGTATTCTAACATCAAGAAATCTTATCTATGTCTTGCCTTTACTCTTAAAAAATGGAGGCATTACCTTATTTATGCTAAGGTATTTGTTATCTAGAAAGATAACATTCTCAAAGTCATTACTAATAAGCCTTTGAATAATCACCAATTAGCTTGTTAAAAGACCTTCCTTATTAAGTATGACCTTTGTTTCCTATCGTAAGCCTTGATTAAAGATCAAGCCATAGCTAATCTTATCTTTTTTTCTAAATAAAATAATGTTTTTTATAGTTTATACACTAACAAAAAGAATTCAAGTATTGTCCTTTACTTTGATAAACAATGCACTTTCATCAAGTCTAGTACAACTAGTGTCCTAATTCTTTCTTTTTATAAAACAAGTCCTTTACTGGGCTTATAATCTTGATTTTCCATACACTAATAAAATAATTGAATAAGAGGCTCTAATATAGGATTTCTTACTAGCTTTGAAAAATTGGATTAAGACTATTACTATCTAGAAATGGCAAAGGAAATTATCAGTTTCTTTTTCGTTTATACTTTGAATCATATTCTTCACTTTGAAGACATGCTAGTAGATACCTTAGTAACATTTGCAATTTAAGGTGATCCTTTAGCCATATAAGATCAACTCATGAAATCCATTTTCCTAATGCCTATTACACAATCATCTAATATCTTGAGAAGTGCTATCAACACAAATGATGATAATCATCCATACACTGATCTTCTTCATTATCTTACTACTAGGAAATCTACTATTCACCTCACACTTGCTCAAAAGGATGCTTTACATAAACATAGTTGAAACTTCTAATTAGTGAATCCTGATATCCTATGTCAAGTTTGTTTTATAATCATTCTTTTACATTATCTTAGTTCCATTGACTCTAAGATAGTCCTTGATTAGATTCACCTTAGAATTTTTGGTAAACACTTAGAATGATGCTCCTTGATAGCTTGTATTAGTTCTTTAGACTATTAGTGACCAATCTTAGCTAAAGATGCTCATAATCTGGTGAAGGCATCCAATACTTGCAAAAGGCATGCAACACTTATCTATCTTCCTTCATAGGAGCTTAACATGTTTGAAATCACATGACCCTTTCAAAAATGGGGTATAGACCTTATTGGTGCTATAATCCCTCCATTTATTAGGGGTCAAAGTTGTTCCTTTATGGTACATCAAGTCCTACTTCATTTGTTTTTTTATCCTTGATCACATAATAACTTGCACCAATATACCTCTCTAAATTGTAACTGACAAAGGACCTTAGTTTATAAGTAAGGAGGCAGTTGATTTCTTATCTATGTATCACATCACCCAATCATTTTTATCACTCTATTATTCCTAGTCTTGAATCCCCTAATAAAACTCTTATTTGTTTCCTTCATATGATGGTTAATAAAACTCAACTCAATTACCACATATAGCTATCCCATGCTCTTTAGGTCTACCTTACCACTTTTCATGTAATCACTAACTGTACTTCATACTTTCAAACATATGATTCTAAGTTAATCTTATAAGTTGAGCTTTTCATCTCATCTCTTTATGTTGTTGTCCATGATTGGCATTCAAATTAGGACAACAATATCATGTGATGTATTAAGTTGAATCTTCTTGAAGAACAATGGTAAGCTACTCTTCAACATCTACAAGAATATCATGCAAATATTCAGCATTGTGACTCTAGACATTATTAGTTTTTGAGAGACTCATAAGGATATCCTAGTTAGTTATCATTTTTTGAACTTGAGAGATGCAAAGTTATCTCCCAACTAGTAAGATCATTTTCTGGTAGTTCAATCTCTACAAAATGGCACCTATATTTTGCCTAATCTAGAAGGACATTAATTCCAAGTCTTGTAAAAGCTTTCTAAGTGTTACTACATGTAGCCAAATCATAGCATTGAACCTATTAATTATTTGAGACCAAACATGTGTTCTTTTTGTAACATTTTACATTTCATTAGCTTTTTTATACTATGATGAGATATATACTACATCTAAAACACCACTAATAAAATTCAAGTTGTAATTCATTACCTTCACTATTAAATTTGATGTAGGATTTCATTATAAAATGTGAAGTTTGTAGTTTGCAGGTTGCAATCTCACATACTTGAACTTTTTGAGGCTAAAAAATGTCTCATAAGTTGTTATTGCCTCGCTTCCCAAGTGGAAAAAGTTATGCCATGTATGTATTTTGGCTTGGGAAGGCTAAAAATGCCTTGGGAATTACCAAATTTGGGCTTTTCATAGGTTTTATGTTGGTTAAAGCAAAAAAATATGCTCGAACCACCTACAACTAGCATAGGAATTGTTGGACTTTAATTTTCATAGCAAGGTCATCAAAGTATTCATGAAGCCAATGTATCTTTCCAAGGTCAGTGTAGTTTTGGTGAAGGTAGTGTATTTTTCAAAGCCAGCATATGTTTTATAGCACCTAGTGTATTTTTGATGGCCTTTGTGCACCAACCTTACCATAAATGGTAAAATACACTAGAATTGATGGCCTACCACACTTGTAAATTACAAAAATTTGGCAATAATCATGATAGAAAATTTGCAGCATCAAATTGGATACTAGTGGCTTATGTAAATCAAATCTAAGCACATTGAAAAGACTTTTTAGGAAAATCTGCATTGGGTTGAGCATAAAGACTCTCATAGCATTGCAAAGCATCAAAAAGTCCAACAACCTAGCAACCATTTTAAACACCCACCAAGGTAGATCCAGTACCAGAGACAGAGAAAAGAGTTTTTGATAGCACAACTTTAGAGCATCCAAATCATGAAGCTAATTGCAAGACATACTCTGCCAATCTCATTAGGCTTTAAACATCTTCTTTCTAGCTCTTTGGGCATTCAAGAATTTTTAAAACTTGTACTAATTTGAACTTTGTTTCTGTAACACTTTTTATTATTTTTAATAAAAGTTGCAGTTCATTCATTTTATGCAAGTTTATTTCTAATTTCTTTGTTGCTAGATCTACAATTTTATTCATTACATTATTTACGAATTCTAAGTTCGTGGGTGATCAACATGACTATCGAGGATCTTTTAGATCCTCTTCTTAGAGATTCTAAAGATCCAAAGTTGAACTATTTCACCTAGAATGTTTGGTTTTCTAGTACTAAATGTTTTAAGCGTTATATTTTCTAGCATTAGAAAGAGGGCCTCTACCCAAGTTCTTTGCCCAATCATGTTTTGCCCTATCTAAAACAAATTTTGATAGCTTAAAACTTCTAAAATTAATATTGAAATCTTGCTAGAAACCAACATAGCCACACATTCTATTGTAGTTTATACCTAGCATATTTTTGCAATCAATTTGGGTGTTGCTGTAAATTTCATAGTAGTTGGAATTTTTAAAGCCAACGTATTTTTTAGTGCAGCTTGCAAATATTTATTTTTCAAAACTTGGCCTTTGGATTTTCCAAAGGCCAACGTATCTTTTATAGCCATCACCCCTTGCAACCATAAAAAAAAAAATTTTCGGCTTTTCCTTCAAGCCCAACGTGGTTTTCAAGACTAATTTATGCTTTCTTAGAAAAACCAACACACTTGCTTCCACAAAGCCAACATACGTTTCCCAAAATACCCATCGTATTTTTGATAAACCAACATGTATCATCACCACACTAATACCCACCATATTTTTCCATAGGAAAAATATCCTAGCATATTTTTGGTGAGACAAGCCAAATTTGCCTCTCTCTTACTGCCACCAACATAATTCTGGCTGGATATTCTAGCATATCGTTTTGCAAATAACGAAAACTAGCATAGTTTTACCAATGCAAGTTGGGTGGAGTAAAACTAGTGAAAAAACTAAAAAAATAACTTTGCCATTTTCACACCAATTTTTTCCAATAAAAAGTTGTAGTGTAAACCAATTGATTTTGAATTTTTTTCTTTTTTGTTAGCATAGTGCATAACATTGCTATAGCCACCTGCAATGCACATATAGTTGCAATTTTTACCAATTTCATAGTCGAGAGCACTTATGCATTGGGTGGTTCCAACTATGGCTGAGCGTAGGCAATCATTGAAGCAAAGGGGGTAAAGCCCAAACTTTGCCATTATAAATGAAGACTATTACAACTTTATATGTGCCAAAATACAAGCTAGCCTACTCATCCCATGTGCGAAATCTATGTCTAAGTGTGAGTTCAAGCTGATTCATAGAAATAAGGAGTACATCTCCTTCCCTTATGATAAAATAAAACTTACTAAAATACACGTGTATTCTTGATCAACTTATTAAGATGGATGAGCTAAGTGAAGAGGATAACTTAGAGAGCTACAATGAGGAACATAATGAATTTGAAGTTGAACCAGAGCTTAACAACTTCATAGGAAGCCTTTTTCCTAGTTTGGCCTCTCTTGCCTCTTCTATGAGGTAGATTCCTCAACCCTCCTCTTCTTATGCCTATATCCTACCTTATTTGGGTCAACACCCATCATAGCCATCCACAAAGCATAACTCATGCCTCAGTAGTCCTAACTTTTCTCATCCATGTCATTTGCTACATAGCCCTGCTCTACATGGCCATCACCCATGGTGTTCACCATGACTCATCCATTTTCCATTCCAATCGGCCCCTTAGAAGGACCACAAGTGACCCAAGCATAACATACAACCTTTCCCCCCTTTTTCCTCAAAATACTTGCACAAACATCTCTCTTGTTGTTTAGCCCCCCTTGCAATGATGATAACTTAACCTTTTCCATCCTTACCATTATCCATTACGAGGCCACAAGCCTCCCAACTTACTCCACATCCCTTTGTATAGGGCCCTCAACCTAACAAGGTATCCCAAGGTTTGGATTGGGCCTTCTAAATGATTCAAAACCTCACGAAAGAGCTACATAAGCTCAAAGCTTTAACTTCATAGATGGTTAAAATAATGGACTTTTATCAAGATGATCCTATTAGTCTAATTGTCCCATAAATTACTCTTCTCCTAGGCATTCCTATACTGTAAATTCACTAAATAAAATGGTGAAGATGATCTCAATGCATACCTCACCAACTTTCATTCCAAATGCCTATTGTTGTAGGCTTGGCCTCACATAATCATGTGAATATTCTCTATGGCTCTTACCAAGAAAGCCTTAGACTAGTATCATGCATTGCCTAATTGGGTGTCCCAAGGTTTGGATTGGGCCTTCCAAATGATCCAAAACCTCATGGAAGAGCTACATAGGCTCAAAGCTTAAACTTCATATATGGTTAAAATAATGGACTTTTATCAAGATTATCCTATTAGTCTAGTCATCCCATAAATTACTCTTCCCCCAGGCATTCTTACACTACAATTCACTAAATACAATGATGAAGTTGATCCCAATGCACACCTCACCATCTTTCATTCCAAATACCTATGGATGCAGGCTTAGCCTCACACAATCATGTGAATATTCCCTATGTCTCTTACCAAGAAAGCCTTAGACTAGTACCATGCATTGCCTAGAGGATCTATTACCTTACTAGAAGATGATTTCATAATTTGTGAATTTTTTCAAGTATAACTTGAAACCACCCTGGACTAATTGATGAAAATCAAATCGAAGCCTTTTCAACCTATTTATAAGTTCATCCAATGATGGAATGCTTTGCTTAATGAGATTCCTGAACCTATAGTTGAAACTCACCTTCTAGCCATCTTTAACAGGGTGGTTAACTATTTCATCAAATCTAAACTATACAATATGAATCCATAGTCCCTTATTTAGGCTTTCTCATAGACTAAGAACATAGAGGATGCTATTGAGACCAACCATAACCCCACCTATGTAGCATACAAAAATCAACATACATGGAAGAACAAGGAAAAGGGGAAACAAAACCATGTAACTATGGCCCCTATGGCCAAAGAAAGCAAGACTACATAGTGGCTCAAAATGAGTCCACCCAAGGCCCTTGTTACAGCCAACCAACCATCAATGTTAAGGGCCTCTACATCAAATCATACAAGGCCTAACTTTGAGAAGGAAGACTGGGTGAAGTAAACTAAGCTACCATTAAAGTCATCTAAGCTCCTTGACTGGTTGTTCAAGAGTGGAAAGATCCAATATAAACAAATGACTAAGAATGCTTGTAAGAGGCATGATTGATTATTAGAAATTGCTAAGGATCCTACTAGGGCAATGAAGGATGATCCACTGGTAGCTAAGTACTTTAAACTTGATCAATTTTGTCACTACACTAGTTGCTAGGTCATGACAATGATTTTTGTTTAGCACTAAAGGATAACTTACAAAAGATGATAGATAATAGAGAGCTAGTGCTTAATTCCTAGAATCTAATTAAGCAATAAAACCAATCAATGTGAGTCTACAAGGACCCATTGAATGCAAACAACAATCCATACACAATAGTGGCATTCAATGTGAGCAACAACCCTAGACCTACTAGGGAGCTATTTGTGATTTAGGTACCTCCTCGCAACAAAAGGGGCCCTTCAAATTTGTCTAGTTTAAGGATCCCTTTTGTTGTAAGAATACCATCATTAGTGCTTCCCAAAGAACCTTTTATCATTAGGGTGCCCCCTCCCACCACAATCAAAACTACATTTCAAATTGACCAATGTTCTTTTGTGGTGGCTGATGAAATGACTTCTTTGTAGCCCAACAACAAGAAACCACCAAACAAGCAAAGTACAAATTTTGCACTAAAACCCAAGGCCAAAGATAATAAGTAGGTGAAGGCTTGGAAGGAGGTGGATCCACCCAAGCCCACACTTGTTTTAGCTATTCCAATGAGCTCTAATGTTCAAAATGCCTTAACTAGTCAACCAAGAGAGGACCACAAGTAACAAGAGAAGGGAAAGGGATATAAACCACAAACCTTGAAACATGAAGAACGTGTATTGAGTTGAATTGAGGAATTCAAAGTTGACAAGAATGAGAAACTAACAACTAATGACAAATAATTCCTCAATGCCATGGAATATGTGAAGTAATATTTTTTTAAAAAGAACATTTTGTTGCGCTTGTATGACTTAGTTATTAATTCTTTTGCTCATCCTGAAGGCTTATTTAAAATGTTGACTTCAATTTCTGTTAGTGGGAACATCCTTGCCAACAAAGAGTCCATCCACCCAGTGATAGTACCAGCTTTACATAGGGAAGAAAAAAAGTCAACCACACTAGTGTTTTGCAACACTAAACTTAAAATCAACCCCTAGGATGGAAATACAATGAGGGAAGAATTAGGCAATACAAAGGGCATAAGGTGCAAATTGATGATGGAGAAACAACCAAAATTATACCCTACACCATTGTTAAATGGTTAGGTCTAGTGGAACATACTTCTACCTCTATTCTAAAATCCTTTAATGGATCACAACTTGTCGTAAAAGGCTCTATTTCTTTAGACTTCATAGTAGGGGAACAATTCCCCACAATAGCCAACTTCTTGATGGTGGAAGAGGCAACGAGATTTAACATCATCCTAGGAAGGCCTTGGCTATCTCAATTATGAGTTATTTTCTCATCCATCCACTAAGAAATTCACCTACCTTATGAAGGAGGTAAAATCATCATTGATGATGATAGTGCAATTACCTTGGTGGTCAACAATGTTAATGTAGAATAAGGATCCAAAGTGGAGTTTCAGGAATAAACTCCTACTATTAAGAACAACATTAAGAAGCCTAATAGAGTAGAAGAGTCCAAAACCAACAACAATCAAACCATGGATGCATCATGGAAAGAGCTCCTATTCAATGCAGTTAGCAAGGGAAATAAGGAATACAATAGTGTGCAATCGAGACCCTACACCTTTCTTGGTCTTTCAAAGATTAGGAAATAGTTTCATGATTTATGTATGTTCCCTACTTGCTTGCCCCTATGCTAATAACCATGTAACCTTTTCTTTTACTTTCTTAGCCTAGTTTAAACTTTAATTACTCAAATTATTCTTCTTTACCATATTTTGCCTTATTTTAGTGCATAGTTTACAACTTATTCTTATTTATGGTTTATCTTTTTCTTTTATGCTTTACCTTTTAAAACATAAAAATACCATAAAAATTTTAAAACTTGAAAAATCAATAAAAATTTTAAAACACAAAAAAATTATAACATTTTTTCTATGGCCTGGCAATGTATTTACAACTTTGTTCTTCTTTATCTTTTCTATGGCCATTATATCATATTCTTCATTATTGTTTTGCTTGATTGCCTTAGGTTTATGCTTTACCAATTATTGCCTTATAATCTTGTGTTAACCAACATAGCCTTAAAATATGAACAAAATGTAGAATACATGAAATACATAAAACTAAAAATGCTAAAACATATAGAAAAAATTAAAAATATTATAGCCAAGTGTTCAAGCCTAATAGCCATAGTCACACTATGTGACAAACAAGAATAAAATTTTAATAACTGTGATGATAGAAATAAAAATAGATAAGTTCAAAAGCCATGGTTGCCCTATGAAACACTAAAATAAATAACAACAAACTATCCCATAGTTCCAAACAACTATGAATAGAAAATAACAAATAATAATCATCAACATCATAACTAAAAATGGTTAAAAACATGATAAAACTGGTAGTACTAAGGCAAAACCATTGGAGGAAGAGGAGGAGCATCATCATCATCATGGCCACTAGGGTTGTTGCCATCACCTAGTCCCTACATCACAACAATAGAGCAAAACTAAAACATAAAAAATGAACTGAATTAGTAATCAACATAACCAAAAGCTAAACTATAAATAAAACTAAAATATATTAAAATAAACACTTAAAAAAACACAAACCTATGAAGGCGTTGGTGCAAGGTCTTCTAGAGAAAAGTTCTAAAACCAACATCTAAATGCTAAATAATTTGTTCTTTGTTAATGTTCATCCAATATTCTACTTCAAGGTTCATACTAGTCATGATGTTCATCCACTCGATATCTATCCATGATGGTGGCTCTTGCGAAAGGGTAGCGATGGTTGCCTCCCATGAAGTAGTAGCAATATGAGGGGTAGGACATTCGTACATAACCAAAGAGCCTTCAAATAACTTGATGGCCTATCCATTAGTCCCTTGCATGAACATCTCTAACTTGTAGCTCTTTATAGCCTTCTCCTATACCCACTTATAATAACTTTCTTTCTTAGCCTTGTACTTGCACTTGTGATCCTTTTGTGTTTTGCCCCACTCAAAGACCCAAGCATAGTGGTCTTGCTAGTCTTTAATCTTACATATCAATAGGTCCATTTGAATCTTCTATTTGACAAGGCTCCTAGCTAGGGCAACCCCATCATGAATGGCATGATCATTCTATCTCCTTAGTATGCAAGGAGTCTTTGTTGGCTACATGAGTGATGAGATGCGATTCGCATCCCATGCGAGATCGCGTACGCAATATCAGATCATCCCCTGCAATATCACATACACAATATCGTGGTCTGCCGCCATATCTATAAATAAGAGGCGGCACTCCCCTTATTTCCCATCCTGCGTTAGAAGTAGGGAAACTCTGGTAGTTTGATCACTCCAGAGATAGAATATTTTTCCATGTGCCCGCAGTAGGAGTCCCAAAGTGAACGGATCTTTATTCGAGCAACATTGTACCTGAACACAAGTTGTGTACAGCAATAAAGATGAGCTTTCTGGATAAACCTTGCAGTGCATGGAATAGGATTTTATTTATTGTTTTCTCTCTCACCCTTAAACTCCTAGAATGCGGTATGAGTATGACTTGATTACGAGCATCTAAGGATGTGTACGGATAGTCAAGGAATTGGCTATTCATTGCATGCAGTATGAGTACAACTTGATTACAAGCATCTAGTGTGACTACTTGGTAACCCAGTGGCATATCCAGGATCTACGCTTGGTAATCCTAGTGGTAGTCCTAGATGTGTACAGTTAGTTAAGAAATCGGCTGCTCATCGTACTTAGGCTAGATAGATTCTCTCAACCCTTTCCTCCTAGTTAGGTGCCTCAGTACGACCACTTCGAGCACATGTGTTATGCATGGTGATCCCAGTAATGATTAGCGTTTGGTAGCCACAGTTGCATCGTTTTAGGGTGTGTAAAGTAAGTGGGAACAGATGCTGACGCTAGGTAATTTAGACTTGATCATTAGTTAGAGTTAGTTAGATTCTTCAACCCTTCATCTCGATAGAATAGGAGATAAAACATAAAAGACCATAAAAATCATATACCTCAGACTTACTTAATCATACACCGTGACAACCACAAGTAAGTCTGGGAAGCCAACAAATAATTAACCCCAAGTGTTCCATGGGGTGTGTAGGCACTTAGTCTGCGGAGTTCGACTGGATCGTGTGTGCTACACTCATTTCGTATGGTTGAGTGTAGGGGTACCTCGCCACTCATCATTGGCACCGTTGCTAGGGACTAAGTGTTTGTGCACTAAATAGAACATAAAGGATATCACTCACATCGTTGGGAGCCTAAATGAACCTTCAGGTTAATCAAACCAAAATTTATATAATGGTGAAATAGCACACCGATAACAATGTCTTCTTCTTATAAGAGCAATTCACCACCTAAGGACCATACACGAGATAGTCAGTAACATAAAACACATAGCCGAAATCAGCTAAGTCCTAAACAATACAAGATAGTTTATACTCATTCCAATGAGTATATTCCAAACTTTACCTTTATCCTCCATCAAGACGAACAACTACGATGGAGAGATTTGCAAGGTAACATCGTGTTATCCCCAGATCGATTAGTCTCTAACATGCTTTTCCATGCCTTGACATAGATAGGCATGACTGAATTATATGCCGAATACTTGTGGAAGACTTTGATACAAGGGATTATCATCCCACAGAAGCACAACATATGAGGGACTCAAGGCAGGAGAGTCAACATACACTTTTAAAGGGCAAAGGTCCGCACGTCCTTAGAGAAATAGGAGATGAGGAACCCCTTATAATAGATTCTTTAGCAAATGATGTTCCCCCTCCTAATGATGGTGAGGAGGTAGGGTATCAAAACCTATGATCAATGATACATAACCATGGTTTTGACACCCGTGAACACCAACTATTCACAGAGGGAACAACCACTCACGCTAAGGATGGGCACTTAGATTGTCACCACGATCGGGCCATAGTAGCCAAAGAGAAGGCAAGAAACATCGTCATGACGATGGTTACCCTTCTTCTTCCCCTTTTTCACATCACTCACCCTCTCCTTCCACATCTGAGCCCAGCCATCACGAACACAGTGGAGAGGATAAAGGTAGACAAAATGAGAGACCTCAACAAGAAAGTTGAGAGAGAGGACAAGGGCAAGGACGTAGGGAGAGTAGGGAACAACGTAGACATCATAGGCATCATGAAAGAGATGATCATGATAAGCCCCTACTCACAATCCAAAGTATGTTTGACATAACGGAGGCAGTTAGGATTCCCACAAGGCATTTAAAAGATAGTCAGATCAAACGTTTAGACATGAACAACATCCCACGATTTGAAGTGGGATACAACGCAGATCTGAAAAATCATTTACCGACATTCGATGATGCCTGTGCCTTGTAGAATATAGAAAATGAGTGGAAAAAACTTAAGTTGTTCCAAAGGACACTCATCAAGGAAGCAGAGAGTTGGTACCGATCCTTAGAATCAGAAACCATCAGGAGGTGGAGTACAATGCTAGAACTCTTCAATGATAAGTATCAAACATACTCCTGAGTGTCTAATTTGCATAAGTAGATCCAAGGCTGGAAACAAGGTACATATGAACCCTTGGATGCTACCATGGCCTGCTACTACACATTGTTACATCATTGCCCGGGCCATGGATATGCTTAGTGGGATCAACTTCGCCACATCATGGATGGGCTAAGGCATGAAACTAGAAGAACCCTTGGGACTTATGCCCAAGGGAGACTCTCAAAACTTAGAGCCCATGAAGTACATAGCTTGTTGGAACAAGTAGCAAAAGAAGAAGGTGAGCTACGAAAAAGAAAAAGTGCAGAAGAATACAATCGTGATCCCTCTCTTCGAAAGAAGGGATTGAAATTTTGTGATGAAGAGGATGAGTTACCAATCGAAGAGTTGGTGAACAAGAAAACCTTGTCGATTCAAAAGTTAACAACAGAAATAGCGGCTAAGGTAGATGACGTATGGAGTTCCTTAGACTCTAAAATTGAAACTATCTTAAAAATTGTAGAAGGGTCTAAGGTAGAACAAAGTAGTGACAAAGGTAAGACAAAGTGGAGAGATTTAGGCCCTGCACATAACAAGGGTAAGGGGAAAATCACTAACTCCAATGTGGTTGTGGATTTAGACACAGACGATGATGGTGGATGTGAGATCTGCCATTATGATCATCCCAAGGGATGTTGTCCAATAATCTCACAGGGGGGGGAGTCTAGGGTATATGCACTTAATCCAAGACTTAATCAATGGCAAACACCCGGTAGGTTACCTTATCCCCAAGGTAACCCAAGGCAATTCCACCAACCATTAACGTATTATCCAAGTGGAACTCCCTCACAATCCATCAAACAGCATCAGTAGTGGCAACACCCACAGTCATCGGGGATGCCATCGCTAAAACATCAGTACCCTTACCGGAAGCCTAACCCTTATGGATATTATGTGTAGCAGCTGATTTCTCCAAGTGACTCTACAAGTCACACAACTCCCCAACATTACTACCAAGTTCAGGAGTACTTCAGAAGGACTCCTTCTCCTCTCGGAAACACTCCATACCCACATCATCCTTCAAATCCATCCACACCTCTTCCACAAGTAGTTTCCATAATACCTCCTGCTCCAACAATGCAAGGGGAACTTCCTCCTCAACCGCAGCAACATCACACTGCAAGAGCTGTAAGTATTCAACCTACTGCTAGTTCTGATAATTGTAAAAAGAGAAGACCTTTCTTCAGAACCAAAAGCCTAGACAAACTCTCGCAACAACAAGCCGTTGAGCCCATGTACACTCCTCCACCATCTAACACTTTGGAGCACCGTTCAGTCCAATAGAGCTTAACACATATGGTTATGTTAATGCATACCGTAACCAACCGAATCAACGTAGGCCACCTTCCTAGGAAACTAACTGACCCTGGAAGTCCCTTAATCTACCTTCAAGTCGCCAGAAATGAACCACATAGGGCTCTTCTTGACTTAGGTTTTAGAGTCAACTTAATTTCATAAGAGATGCATCACGCCTGGAACCTGCCCCAACTTAAGAAGAGCAACATTCAAATAGAGCTGGAAGACCAGTCCATCACCATTCCCTTGGGATTGGTGGAGGACATTATTACCACTATGTGTGGTTGGGACTACCCAGCTGACTTCCTCATGATTGAAATGAACAACAATGGAGGGACTTCCCAAATATAATGAGAAGGGCATGGCTAAGCATAGTAGATGCATGCCTTAGGATCTGTGATCTTTCCTTGGAAATCTCTAAGATAAACATTTATGAAAAGATCGAGAAGAGGAAACTTCCATGCATCACATACAGTGATTCATCAGGTGATGACATGGAGGAAATACCTCCATGCAGCAGGTGTGCTCTTGAAACTTTGAAACAAAGATGCCTATATGTAGCAACCACACAACCAGTAGTAGACACCCCATGATTGACAGCTACTTAAAGGAGCAACCAAATATGCATGGAATGAACTGAGAAAACCCATGCTCATAATGAAAGCATATACACATTGAAATATGAGTGTCTCCAACTTCCACCTCTTAATCTAAGATCATCAATTGGGAGAATTTGGGCACTTCCTAGAAATTTAAATAGACACTCATTATTTCAGATCTCTTCCTTTCCACTCAGTCATGGGGGAGATGACCACCTATGCTAATCATATGGGGCCCTCAGTTTTTTTAAGTTTTGGTTTTACACATTTTTGTTTTCCAAGTTTTTATTTTATAATTTCTTTAACTTTTCTTGTTTTTGTTTTACAACATCGTTATACTTTTCCATTTTATGTGTGTGTGTGTGTGATCCACCCTGTAAGTTTGTCACCCAATAAGTTTTCGGAATGATGATATGAACTATTCTTATATTGATTGATAATGTTTGGTTTTTACCTTAAGTCACAATGTTGATACTAAGGTATGTTTCTTTTGATATGGCTAGCAATGAGACCACTTCATCCATCCATCCACTAGTTTCTATGGTCTCTCTCGACTTGGAAATGTACAGTCCCCTTCTAATAAGAACTTAAATGAATTGGTGACTGGGCACTTTTCAAACTAAGGAAGGACTCAAGGATTGAAAAGGGTGTGGCTTCAAGGCAACTTGATGCTTTTTTGTTGGCCATTCTCTTGGGTGCTTGGATGTTTTCTTTTTGAGTTTTCTTACTGTTCCGATGTTACTCCAATTATCGAAAGCTGAGAAAATAAAAATAAAATTCTTTGCATGGTGTGGTTCTCATGCATGAAAACAAAAAGCCAAAAAAAAAACTACTAAGTGAGAATTCAAAGCACACCCCTTAGACGAAATAAACTTGGGCTACAAGCACTGGTTATGGAACCAAAAGTGTTCCCTCTAACTAAGGTCCTTCTCACTTCCCATTGTCTCCTTTGTTTCGTTAGAATGGTGGTGACTCTTGGGGAAGGCATTCTTGTTACCCAAGTGGATGGTTAGGCCAAATGCGTTGATGCAAAGTTACTAGAAGTGGTTTGTTTGAGGCTGGAGTTGGAATGAAATTTGTCAAGTCACATTAATCATGCAACACACAAGGGGCTGTACACCACCTTATTTTTGGGATTCCATTCCATTCTATTCTCTTCATCCTTCTCTCCATTCTTCACCTCATTGTTGATTGTATCATTATTGTATATATTTTGGGTTGATGCATTGTTTTCTTTTTGGTAAATTATTGTGGTTAAGACTTTAACTCTTGTTCTAATTGACATTCCTGGAGCCTACGGACTCTTTGAATGTGGGTTTGTTAGGGTATTAAGGGCATAAGCCTACTTTGGGGAGATCCCACTGACATTCCTATTTGGAGCATTAGTTAAATTCTTTCTCTTAACATTTGCAGTTAATTTTATTTTGTTCATTTCCATCTTGACATCCATTTCATCGATGCCATAGTTGTCCCTTTGTATCTATCTTTCTTACTCCTTTTCTTTCTCCATTCTAATGCTACTGGAGGTTTGCAATTAGTCATGGGGGTACAGGGCCTGATTTTTTCGATTTTTTCCTAGCCCCAATTTTTTTTTTTGATTTTCTTCCTAACCCCTACACGTTCGGTAGTCATCATAAATATATCTCCCAATCCATATCAGCCATACCACAACCTAGCCAATGGACTTTCACTGCAGCAAGGTATTAATTACATGATGATTCATTAACCCTTGCTAATATAAGATTGTGTTGTGTGTGCAGACGACAATCATACAACAATGGATTGGATCAGCAAACACTTGGAATGGAGTAGCACTGGAAGCAGCTATGCAAGGAGCAAGATGGACAACGCACTTTCCAATGGACAATGAAAGGCATAATCTTGGCATTGGTAGTAGCAACACTTCTTTCTCTCTCTCTCTTTCTTAGCTGCCAACTAAGGCCTGATGTCATTGTAATAAGGTGTTCACCCTTGTTGTCATGAACACTAGTTTTGTCAAGTCTTGTAATGCTAATCTGTTCACATGTCATCCCATTAGTTCCATTCCCCTCACTAATCCCATACCTTCCTAATATTTTGTAAGGAACTCGAGGACAAGTTTTCATTCAGTCATGGGGGTATGATGAGACACGATTCGCATGAGCCGCGATATCGCGTCGTCCCCTGTGATATCGCATACACGATATCGCGATCCGCCGCCATATCTATAAATAAAAGGTAGCACTCCACTTATTTCCCATCTTGAGTTAGAAGTAGGGAAACTCTGGCAGTTTGATCACTCCAGAGATAGAATATTTTTCCATGTGCCCGCAGTAGGAGTCCCAAAGTGAACAGATCTTTATTCGAGCAACATTGTACCTAAACACAAGTTGTGTACAGAAATAAAGACAAGCTTTCCAGATAAACCTTGCAGTGCATGGAATAGGATTTTATTTATTGTTTTCTCTCTTACCCTTAAACTCCTAGAATGCGATATGAGTATGACTTGATTACGAGCATCTAAGGATGTGTATAGATAGTCAAGGAATCGGTTGCTCATCGCATGCGGTATGAGTACGACTTGATTACGAGCATCTATTGTGACTACTTGGTAACCCAGTGGCGTATCCAGGATCTACGCTTGGTAATCCCAGTGGTAGTCCCAGATGTGTACGATTAGTTAAGGAATCAGCTACTCATCGCACTTAGGCTAGATAGATTCTCTCAACACTTTCCTCCTAGTTAGGTGCCTCAGTACGATCACTTCGAGCACGTGCGTTATGTGTGGTGATCCTAGTAACGATTAGCATTTGGTAGTCGCAATTGCATCGGTTCAGGGTGTGTACAGTAAGTGGGAATGGATGCTGATGCTAGGTAATTTAGACTTAGCCATTAGTTAGAGTTAGTTAGTTTCTTCAACCCTTTATCTCGATAGAATAGAAGATAAAACATAAAAGACCATAAAAATCATATACCTCGGACTTACTTAACCATACACTATGACAACCACAAGTAAGTTTGGGAAGACAACGAATAATTAACCCCAAGTGTTCCATGGGGCATGTAGGCACTTAGTCTATGGAGTTCAACCAGATTGTGCGTGCTACGCTCGTTTCGTATGGTTGAGTGTAGGGGTACCTCGCCACTCATCAATGAGCCTCGACAAATGACTTGTGATCCCTAGGGTCTTTGATCTCCTTAGCTTGTCATTTGGTTTCTTTTTTCAATGCTACAACTCTTTTCCAAAGGAATTCTTTAGAACATTGAATATCCCATGAAGTCTTGGTGCATGAGAGAGCACATTGAGTGGCATTCTCATATAGCCTTCATGGAACATTTTCCACTTCAGACAGAAACTTAGGTAGCTCATCAAGCTCAACATCATGTTTTGAATCCTATTCATCCTTGGATAGTATAAAAAAAATGCCAAAAGGACCTTAAAATACATTAGGCCATACAGCCATAAAACTCAAAAAATCCATAAACCAAAATAAATAAAAATATATACATAAATAACAAAACAAATTAGGCAAGATGCTATTATTCTTACCAATATTGAGAGCAATCTGTTGCAACCAGCTAACCATGTCTTTAACCATATCACACATGAACTTGATCTTATCAAGTACCCTTGCCTATGGTTTCAAACAAAATGTAGAGGTTGATGCTTCGGGAAAGGGTTTAGCCACTACAAAAAGGTATAACCATTAACTTAAAATTAAAACCAACTACAATGTAAAAGTATAAGAGGAAACACATAAAATAAGATTTATAAATACCTACAAGACCATGGGGAATGTCAATGTGAAGCTCATCATCCAATGTTGAGTCTTCAAATATGGAATCCAAGGTCTCTAATGCTTTATTAGGAATTGGTTCTACCTCCTGTTATTACCTCAGTGTCATCTCCTCTTATTGTTTTCTCTCTACCTCTATGATGACCTGGGCTACAAGTTCTTGAGTTTTACCTATAAGAATGGCAAAGGAAAAACATTGAACAAGTGACCAATTTTTCCTAAAACTAATATAGAAATATAAATATGCATACAGCATAACAAACAATATACAAAATAATACAAAATAAAAGTAAATAAAAAAATGTAACTAAAACATACCTTATACAATGTGGTGTGCCTAGTCAATCCTAAGGGAAATTCTCTTCTTGCTAGCTACTCTACAATAGTAACTATCTCCTTAACCAATGGCTACTTTAACTTTTCTTTGGCTGCACCATAGCCTCTACATGTAACTCCCTGGCCTTTTTGGCATTCCTATAGGCAATATGGGGTTCCACCCTCATGTTGTTAGGAGAAGCATAACATACACCACTAAATCTTTTAGTGGTAACAAATAGTGACTCCTAAATATCCTCTTGCATTGGTGCGTTCTAAACCTGCATCGTTAGAATAATGTGTTTTACCCAAGGTTTAGAAAATTGGAATGGATCATGACTTATCCCTTTTACATTCTTCTTAACCACTAGGAATTCCATAAACCTCCTTAGATATGCTACGAAAAATGCAAAATGCATATGGCATATCATCTCAAGATTGTTCCATAATTTTAGGATCTCATCCTATATCCTAAAGACCAAGTGAGTGGCTAAGTTGAATTGAGCACCCTTAGTGAGGACCTTCTTCATGGTCCAAGCTTGTCAAATGCTAAGGATCCTTTTTTGTGATAGCAACATGGGAAATGCCCTAGAAAAAAGCAATGAATACATCTCATTAGCCTCTACAACCTAGCACTAGTCTAGAGATAAACCACCCCTATCGTGACAAGTTTT
Source organism: Gnetum montanum (assembly GCA_015680685.1). NCBI lineage: Eukaryota > Viridiplantae > Streptophyta > Gnetopsida > Gnetales > Gnetaceae > Gnetum > Gnetum montanum. Next base: position 100,325 of record MNCI01010622.1, on the reverse strand, counting down.
TAGTCATTCTTTCACCTCCTGCATCTGACTCACCTCTTTTCCTACCTTTTTGGAAACTTTTATGCCATTGCAAGGTATTCCAAGTTGCTAAATGTAGATTCATTAACGATGAAGGTGACAGGTACACCATGAACATGAAAGATGAATTTCTTAACTCTTTTCTTAAAGAAGTCAATGATATTCACCATCTCTACTATAGGCATGGATGGGCTAAGAACCATAAAAAGATTGAGCAAACATGCATTGACAATCTTTTCCTAGATCTCTCTAGGTACTTTACCAGCCATCCACTCCTACACTGAGTCTATTTCATCCTACTTAAGGATAAGTTTCTCCTCCACACATCCTGAAGTGATCACAACAATAGTAGATTTATGCATAGGCTCTACAACATAACATGGATAGCTAGTTATCTTTTGAGCATAAACACATCACACAAGATCAAAAAAATGTATAAAATAAAAAAAATTAAACACATAACAAACATTGAAAAAATCTTAAATTGAACTCATAACTACATAGCCAAAACCAATTGGAAAATCGAGCCTAAGTGACTAGAAAAATAACATAATTAGAGAATGCTGACACTAATAACTAAAAAATTGAAATATGAACATCTTTAGTTGCTTGGTTGAAGCAATGTTGGGACCTTGAAGGCCACAGGTGCATGAGCACCTAAGTCTAGAATGCCCCACCAAGCATGAGTAGTTTCATTGACCACACACCTATAGTAGGTTTGGGAGTAGTAGGATGTGTATATACCAAAATCATCTTTTAGCTAGTCAAACATTGTAAGCCTCATAGTTTTACCTTGAGCAAAAACCTCCAAGGTAGTATGTGCTAAGGGTAAGACTTGATCACTCTTGATTAATCCATCATTGTCTACCATATACCTGAAGCATAGAAATTAAACTTATTATAACCAAGTAGCCTAATAAAAACAAAAAAAAAAGATGAATAAAACTTAGGATAGTATTATATTTGCTAATGATAGAAAGTGCTTGGAGGATTTTGGAACAAAGTCCTAACATGATGACCTATAATCAACAGGTTGTTGGCATTGTACTACATAAGCTTTGACATATCGCAAATATGGGATAACATGCATGTGTCCAAAGTGTACATGCTATTATGATGATCATCCTCCACACAAGTGATAGGGTCATCCATAATAAATTTGATGATGAGGCTAGTAGACTGAGGCATCAAAGTCTTTGCAATAATGATTGTGGTGTTAGAGGCCAAGTGTGACTATAAAATCACACTAAATTGATTAAGTAAAAAGGCCAAAAACTCTTTGGTCCTAGGCCTAAACCAAATGGAGCCATGATCCAAGACCATATCAACAAGCAAGTTGTTGGGTCTTAGAGTGCTAATACAACACAAGAGCCCAACCAGCTCAATGATCACAAGAATTGATTTCAAGAGGCCCTTGCACCACCACAAGATAACCATTGTAGCATTACATAACCATGAACAAAAATTCAACAATTGCTAAAAAATGACAAGAATAGTGTTAATGTTCTCACATAAAATTCAACAACTAAATTTACAAGTTACAACCATTAAAATTAAAACAAAACTTGACTATAAGTTAAGCAAAAAACAAGTGGCCCATTAACATTGATGGTAGTCTCATGGTAGAAATATACATAAAAATTATAGAAGCTATATGTCAAATATTAAAACTATGAGAATGAACTTTTAATAATGCAATAATATCTATAAGAATTCCAACTTGAATTCAATGAAATTTTGACTAGAAATCCTAGTTTACAATGAAATAGTTGAAGTAAAACTCTAGGAGTGCCACATAAAAAATGTCAAAAAATTCAAAAGCTTATTGAAACCTAGCATACAACATGTAAATAACCATTAAAAAGCAAATACACTCATAATAAAATTCAAAAACTATACCAACATTTCCTATATAGCCTGGGAGGCTTGTAGTTGTAGCAGCTAATATAGCAATTGTATAGGGTAGTTTACATAAAAATAGTGTTAATGTTCTCACATAAAAATGATAAAATTTTACTAAATTTTTTTTTCTCAGTCTAGGAAATATAAACACACATAAATCAACAAAAATCCTAGACCAATGTTACAATAGTAAACTTATAAAAATTAAAAAAGCAACCTAAACTTAGTTTGAATTTTTTCTCAAAAACCCAGTTTATAGTGAAATAGCTATAGTGAAGCCTCTAGGAAAATTATACAAAAATTATAAAAAATTACAAAACTAGTGCAAAACCCTCCTACATAGTCCTATAAATCCCTATGAGACTAGGATGTTGATGAAAAAATTATTGAAGTATATCAATGTTGTTAATCTCAAAGGGGTAAAAATAGTTCAAAACTAAAAAATCACTATGCACTAGTCTACAAAAAAATCATAAAAAATTAACTATAGCTTAGAAATCATTGATTTAATGTTTTTTATGACCATTAAAGTGTAGAAAAAACTTATATAGCCTAAAAAATTAAAAATTTTATACCATTTTCTTACAAAAAAGTTTCAAAAGTCACATTGCTTTTTTTTTTAGTAAAAAATAGTGAAAATGCATAGGATGGACTTGAATAAAAATTCAAAATTATGTACAAGAAGGCCCTAAGACCAAAATAATAATGTGAACACATTGGCACAACATAGATACAACATCTAAACCATACAACTCAAAAACTTTTTAACACACACCTAGACACCAAAAAATGCCTACATACTTGGCTAGAAATTGATGAGAAAAGGTTAAAGAAGGGTCCTTGGTAGTCATGCTAGATGAACCTTCTCCAATGGATGGCCTAGGCAAGTTGGATATCCCTTTGGTGGTAGCCTCTACCTCCTCCAAGGCTATATTTTTGTTGTTTCCTCCTCGTCTCCTTGACATCTTAAGTAAATAGCTAGAAAACCTTGAACTCCTTTGCACCTTCTTACAACTTCGCTACCTTTGTGATGAAAGGTAGTAAAGATATGTTGAAGCTAGATGGAAAATGAGTTAAGAATAGTTGAAAAGCCTCAACACCAAGTATTCCATGTGAAAATTCAGTTAAGAAGATTGATTTGCAAAAAAATTTGCAAAGAAAAAGACTTCCAATGCTTGTGAGTTGGTACCATAATCCTCCATGGCCACAACTCCCACATAACACCCACTAGAATTCATGCTCACATATGGAAAGTAAAAAATATGCTAGATTTATGGGAAATTTAATGCCTAATGACAATTTAAACTTGGGTAGACCCACTAGGCACCTCCCAAATAAACCAATAAAAATCTCAATACAATGGGATTTGCATCTTCCAAAAAAAGATATGTTGGGATTAATCCCTAAATAAGCCTTGGAATGGGTTATAAGCACCAACAATGACCAAGATACACCTCCCAACCATCCATCCTTAGCAAATTAAAGCTAATGAAATCTTGTCCAAAGTTGACAACCAAACATTGACATTGGAGGCTTCTAAACACTAAGAAAGGCCAAAAACACATACAAAATAAGATATTTTTGGATTACTACACTAGCCATCATAGTTTTACCATGGATGGAAATAATCAATAGTAACCAATCCTCTAATTGACATTAAAATGGCCACATCAATCCTCAAACCCTAGTTGGAACCTTCGGTAGCTTTGGAACCTCTTAGAACCTATTCAAAGGTGTCATAATCCATGATTTTTAAGAAAATACACTAGAGGGATCCAAAATTGCATTGGCCAATGCATATTTCTAGAGATTGACCATAAGATAAATCAATAAAGCCTCAAACAACTTTCAAAATTGCAAACCTTAGCCTCCATACCTTCTTGAAGTGTGTAGTGAATTTAGAAAGCCAAATTTTAAGTTAAAAATAAGTCAAAACTCATGAAAAATCAAAAGATATTCTAGAAGAGGACAAAACTATTCTATCCAATGTATCATTTTAAAAAAACCTAAGAACAAGCCATCAACTAGCCAAATCAACCTCCAAATGCATCAATCCATCCCCAGAACCATGACAAAACCTCTAATAGTCATCAAACCATGAAAACTAAGTTAAAATGGCCAAAAATAGTAATATTCTTTAAAACTACACTGGAGGTACCCAAAAATACATTGGCTAGTCTATTTTTTAGAAGAGGTGGCCAAATCAAGGTTCCAATGACCTTAAGCTCATATTTATAGACACTAGCAGCTTTAGGAGCCCAAAAACTTAGTTGATTGACCATTCAAATTGTCCAAAAATAAATATTTCACCAAAACTACATTGGAGGAAATCAAAAATAGGTTAGCCAAAGTATTTTTGATTTCCAAGGTAGATTTGATAGCCTAACCACACTTCGAATAACTTGAAAATTGACTAGAGAAGCCTACAACCCCATATCTTAAAACCAACTACCATTTGACCTTATTTTGGGCATGAAAAAAAAATTATTAAAGATACATTGCAACTAGGAAAAAATATGTTTGCCAATTTATTTTTAAGGTCTAGGATTCCAAACTCTATTTTTATTAACTTATTTTGGCCTTCAAATGATAATTTGACAACCTTGACACCCCTACATTGCCCTGGGAGGTTGTTGGAGCAATAATTTCAAACTTGAGACATCATAAATCAATTTTTTATATAAAACTATGCTAGAACCAGAGAAAACTATGTTGGCCAATGTAGTTTTCATCTTTTGATATCATTTAGGACCTTTAGGGAGTCAAATCGACACCAAAGTTGACTAATTTCCTCTCCCAATCCACTACATTGTTAATTCAAGGTATCAGAACCCTAAAACAAGTCTTAATGAACCTTGGAAATCATATTTTCTCAAACGATACACTGGATCTTGCCAAAAATATGCTAGCCAATGTATTTTTTGGCTATTCTAGTGTATTTTTTCAAAAGGGCCTCATTTTTGCCTCTAAATAGGCCCAAAATGACCTCCCCTAGTGCCTAAACTCTTTCATTGATCTTAAAGCCTTCCACCATGGCTCACTAAGCCCTAAAACTAGCAAAATGTGATCATGATTAATCCATACTGATAATGTTTTATCACATGTTATCCACCTTGATTGGTTTGGCCTTGTTCCTTTGAGGTTTGGCTCGATTTTAGCTTGTTATACATCATTGACCTTCATTATCATATCATTTGGTGTCATTTGGCTTAATTTCCATCATCTTCTCATCATTTGGCCTTGGTCCACTACATGTTTCTATTATTTGGAACCATTTGAACCTCAGTTAGCTTGATTTGAAATTCGTTAATATCATTGGACATCAATATGACCTTGTTTGACCTTGCTCGATATCATTTGATAGGGCTTGACCATCATTTGACCTTCATTTGGCCTCATTTGATCATCATTTGGCTTCATTCTATGTTATTTAACCTTTGATTCATCTTATTTACCTTATCTTCTCTCTTATGGCCTTTATTGACCATGCTTTAACCTTGTTTGACATCCTTGAATGGGGTTCAACCATCATTTGGTCTTCATTTAGCCTTATTAGACTATCGTTTGGCCTTCATTTGTCCTTATTTTACACCATTTAGCCTTTGTTTCTCCCTATTTGCTTTAACCGACCTCTCATAACCTTTTTTGACCTTGTTTAAACCTTGTTTAACAATTGAAGTAATGTATTTTGGCTTATCTATGCATTATTACTAAAGTATTTTACATTACTTTGACATTATTTTCTCATTTTATCATACAAGTGCCACTTAATGTGCTTATGGCTGATGTGTAGGATTGGAGTATTTACACTTGAAAGAAAATTAGTTTACCTTTGAGCCTAAGTGGACTTCATGGTGATGTTGAACTATTCATTGACCTAAATTACTTAGATCTTGAGCGTAAGAGCCTAGTTGACCACATAACCTCTATAGAAAAGCCTTTCAAATGGATTGAACACCTAGTTAAAACCCTTGATCTTGAGGTTGGTGACATTATTGAAGGCTCTCTAGTTAAGGTTCTTGTCACAACACATAATGATGAGGAGAAAACATTGAAATTATCTTTCTCATTGGAACCTCAATAGGCTCAAGACATCATTAAGATCCTTTAAGACAATATTAAGGTCTTGTCCTTATCATAGGAAGATATGCTAGGTCTTAACCCACGTCTAGTACGACGTAACATCATACTCAACCCTAGTATCAAGCTAGTTAATTAAAAATTTTGTAAGATTAGACCAAATTTAGTCCCGATAGTTTGTGATGAGATCATGAAACTATACCAAGATGGTTTCATTCAAGTTGCTTGATTACATAGATTGGGTATCTAACATAAGGGTGGTCCCTAAGAAAAATGGGAGTATACATATCTATATTGACTTTTCAGACATGAATAAGGTAACTATCAAAGATGATTTCACTTTGCCTAGTATTGACCAACTTATTGATACTACCACTAGACATGCCTTATTATCCTTCATGCATGGGTTCTTGGAATACAACCAAGTTAGGATTAACCCAGAGCATCAACTTTGTACAACCTTCATGACCCCTTAGGAAACCTTTTATTACACCATGATGCCCTTTGGTCCAAAGAATGCAGGTGCAACGTAAGGCATAGTGAATTTGCATAGCAAATCATAATCATCAAATCATTTACAAGGCATGGTGAATATTACTAAAAATAGAAAATTTTGCGTGGATCTAATTTTTCTCAATTTGATTTTTCTTCAACAAATTACATCTCTCGAGAATTTCCCTCCTAGGGATTCTAAATTACTTCTAGTTTCTTCAATTGATGCTAAATTGTAATAGTTGTTAATTTTGAGAATGCATATTTACAAGCTAGTGAGCAAAAATTTGAGAGATCTTCTTCTACTAATGTTAATGCAACTAAAACACTTGATTTTGTTCTTTTTGAAGATGTATATGAGCCATTAGTAGCTAATCTTATATCACAATATAAGTTCATTCAAATTTTGGGTTACCTTCCCTGTAATCAAAGCTTTACCTCGTAGTTCAATGATATGATGCAAAATATGATATTCAAGTCATTTATGTCAAGTATTATTCTCGTTTTATGTCTACTTGTTGACCTAGGCAATGCTTCAGTGGTGTCACATGCCCTAAATATACATGATCATTTATACATAAACATGCATGATGTTGAATTTAAAGAATATTCTAAAGTTCTATAATTTGGTTAAGTTATTTAATCTTTTGTTGATTTTTCAGAAGTTGAGCAAAAGATTGTTAATGTTATTTGTCCAATTACCCCAAAGGCTTAGCTCAAGTTCATGGGTTATGTTGATAGAATGAAGGCACCAACATGATTCTCAAATAATCAAACTACCTTAAAAAGTTAACTTTGTTGATGATAATGATTGTTATTCTACTTTGATAGGGCTTGGCTTATAAAATTTTCTTTTATTTAAAATACAGCTTAGCTTATGGGTTTCTTTTAGATAGAGGAATTCCAAATAATTTGACTATAGGTATGTTAAAGACCATAATTGCTAGAAACCATAGCAAACAAGACAAGAAATAGTCAAAAAATCATGTTTCCAACTTACCATTTCTCAACTTGCAAATTTCGAAATGTAAGATCACATTGCCATTTCTGGTAACTATCCTCAAGACATATAGATGATATGATAGAAGAATTTAGGAAGAATGGGGTTATTGAAACCTAGAAGAATGCCTTAAATTTAGAATAATTATAAAGAAATATAAAAACAACCTCTCTCTTAAGAAGAAAATGAGTTTATAATTTGAGCTATTTATGATTAGTTGAATTTCAAAAAAAATACTACACTTGTTCTTGAACTACTTATTTCCTACAAATGTTTATCAAAACAATGAGCTAATTACTTGAGCTACCTCTTTGACCTTAACAATGTGCAACTTATGGAATTTTATTTCCAAAAAAGGTACAATGATAATTATTGTTATTTTTCTTAGATTCTGACCTTAAAATAAGTATGATTTTGATGATATTTCGGTTAAGGTAAGGTAAGAAAAACAGAGAAAAATGCACAAAGATAATTATTGTTATTTTCCTTAGATTCTGACTTTAAAATAAGGATAATTTTAGTGATATTTCGGTTAAGATAAGATAAGAAAAATGGAGGAAGACGGGAAAAAAGGCGCAATGATAATTATTGTTGTTTTTCTTAGATTCTGACCCTCAAATAAGGATGATCTTGGTGATATTTCGGTTAACGTAAGATAAGAAGAACAGAGAAAAGATTTGGAGCATGACTCGTGATTGATACGGCTCATGTTACTGGATAAAGCTAAGATGATAATGATCTTAAAAATTTTTTGCCTGTGAAATTTTTAAAAAGTGGTTTCAGATTTGGGAGAAAAAACTATTTTGGGATGGTATTTTCTGGTGTAATGGCAAACCTTGTCAGCTTTATTCATGCCTTTTTGCATCAGCTCAGCCATGACTGCCTTCCAGATTCTTTGTCCTCTGAAATACAGATTAGGAACCTGTACAAAATCTCAACAACAAATACCAGTTTTAAAAGAACGTGAAAATATTTGTTTTTCTTCTGAAAATGAATGCTAATAGATGCTAATAGAACTGCTGCGTAAAATCATTTTAATCGAACTTACGTTTGAATCTTCCACATCCCCTGGAAAAGATGCCCCGTTGCACCCTCTTCCAATTGTAAAAATCTGTTCCAAGCAAATCAATCTTCCTCAATCATAAAATCACTTTACAGGGTGAATTCTAGTGGGCGGTAAACATATTTTTGAAACTATTCTATCCGATAATTTTCAAAGGTCTCAATAACATAATTAAAAATTCAGTTTCAATTTCAAAACCAAAAATACCTATGCTACAATCAAGAACACCCTTTTTATCTAACCTAAAAACAAAAACAAAAATATTAATCACCTGGATTCTCTGCAGCACTGTTGCTCAAAGCCCCGGAGAAATAATAGGAATTGGGCATGTAGTTAGAAGATCCCAAGTAGATTTCCTATCAAGACTTGATGTCTGAACACCATCCTCCTGCCTGACAATTTAATCCACTTCATGAAACTGTAAACCATATACTTTAGCGTGTTTACAGTATTTTTCTATTTAATAGGAAATGAATGAACAGAAGAGAATGTTGCAGAAGTCATGAAATTCAGAAACTGGAAAAATGTGTTGAAAGATACACCTAGATTTAGCAAAATGGCAGCATAGTTAAGTTTCATATTCTCAGAGTTAGGCAACAACCTGGATGTAAACAAACCAGTCTTTTGCTCCTAAGCCGGAGCCTGGGGAAAAAGCATAAGCTGGGACAGTTCCATCCAGGCAAACTGCACATTTCATACCGAAAACAAAGTTGAAATTCTATGAAACAGAACATTTTCAATACTAAATTTCAATTTTTATACCAGCTATTCAGGCTAGGAGGGTTAGTTCTGTACAAGATAAAAATTCAAGTTAAACGAATATATGGACACATATTTTGCACAAATTAATCTGTCTTGATAAATCATTTGGATCTATACAGTTTTATAATTACCTACTTCAAAATTGTAATAAATCTATAGAACCTGCGATGAAATTAAAAACAATTTCAGTTTCATATCAACCTGCTCCTGTAGCTGCTGCACTGTGAACCAGTGTGAGATTCACAATATTTTTGGATTACTGCAAACAGCAACAACAGCAACAAAACAACAAATCTAAAATAGTGAAGCGGCAGCAGCCAATTGGCCATGTCCATATCCCACTTGCAAAAAAATCTGATAACACAGCAAAATTTGTGATGCAGGAGGTGTGAAGCTTGTTCGTGATAGCAATAAAGAACAAATTCAAACAAGAAAAACACAAGAATATATCCCGGCAAAAAACTGAAAAAAACCTGGCAAGAAACAGGCTCTTGAGAAGATTTGTACAATGTCATGGAATCTCGTTGCTGTGGCAAATGGGAACAATGCTTACGGTTTTCCTGCCACTATTGTTCCTGGTTTTGGGTTTAGACCACGTGGAGTCATATCATTGCACCTAGTACGAATCTATATTTCACAATGATCGGGACGCAGAAGGATGCGAATCACGTGGAAAATGAATTTAAAAAAAGTTCATAAAATATATATAAAAATATACTTTAAATATTATTTTTATTAATACTTATTACTAATATAGCAACATCAATTCTTTACCTGCACAACTCTACTTCTTTAACTAAATAATTTTAATTCTCTAATTCTATGAAACTATAATGTTAAATATAATAATTCTATCAATTACACAGAGAAAATTAACACTAAACTTAATGTTCACTAAGAAATTTCAGTAATTAAAACTTACCATTTTTGTTTTCATGTCAAAGTTTGAAATTTAATTTTAATTTTTATCCTAAGATAAGACAAAGTTTTAAATTGACATTTTATTTTAAAAAATAAAGGCTTTAAAACTTTCATATGAAAACTGACTTTTAAATTTTTATTCTAATTAAATTCACCAAAAATCATATTAGCGCTCGTAGTCAAACTTACAGCATACTAGTGCTGGCAGTCAAACCTATAAGATAAGATTAGCATTAGCACTATATAAAGTTCTAAATTTTACATATAAATTTAGTAAGTCTATTATCAAAATCTTTATCTTTTGTTCAAATTAGAAATTTTTAGTTGAATAACTTAAGTTAAAAATATTCATAATTCATAATCTCCAAATGCATTCATTATTCTTTAGCTATTATCAGTGTTAATATAATCTAAAACATTAAAAATATAGTCCATGTACAAGATGTTTGCTGATTTGATGAAATCTTTTTCAATTTTTACAGTATAGAGTTGCACTGATTTTGCATTACTACAGTTATGGAACTTGTAAAGAACGTTAAACATATTATTGATTTCTTGGAGCTGTTTACATCTGAAAAGAGTTTCCAAGCAAAATGAAGCATGCTTCTGCATCCAAGCAAAATTGATGAGCTCCTGCGGAACATTTGTATGAATGCATTAGCATTTTCCCTGACAGTACAGTAGCCACCATTGCTCAGAATTTATCGGTAGCGGGATTCGGCAGAAACCTATGAGGTTGCAAATGCAGTGTATGGCACGCTGCTTTCTTTCTTTCTTTAATTATTTTTTTCTTTTTTGGGTCTTTGGCCTTTTCCCATGGGAGTTGTACATAGGAGTTGTTTAAAAAAGTCTATACAGCCCTATCTCTCTTTTGACTCTGCGGAATGTTACATTACATTTCTATCATTTGGTGCTTTAATATTCATCCCTTCAAGCCGGTTTCAGGAATGGATAAGTAAAATCTTAACCTTTTACTTTTTGGTCTTTGGCCTTTCTCCATAGGAGGGATTGTACATAGGAGTTGTCTAAATCATAGTTTAAGAAATCTGCTATTTTTGGCAAGATCCGTCAAAGCAACATTGAAACCCATTCAAAATCGGATTGGACATTTACTCTAATAAAATGGTGTTATATTTTTATTAATATTTTAAGTTTATTATATTGTTTATTACTAATTCTAATGCTAACAGAAAACTAAAATTTTTATATTTGACTTTCCATTATAACTGAGCTCTTGGATGAAAAAACATGGAAAAAGCAGCTACCAACATGGGTGTATATAACTTCTCTATTTTGCTAATATTGACAATTTTAATCCAATTCTTCCACCCATGTATTCAAATTTTTCCAATCCTATTTATAAAATGAGAATTTGATTTACCGAAGTGATCTGATTTTTCAACCTATGGCCTAAATAAGTTTATATAGCCATATCTTTCTTTTTGTTTACTCCACTTTATATTACAAAATATTTCTATCATCGTGAGTCTTAATGGTTATCCTGTCAAGCTGGAGTTTTGGAGTTTTAGGAGAATTTAAGAGGATTTGTAGGGAAAGCCAATAGATGAGTGGTCTTGGAAAAGTGCGTGGATGAGCAAAATCCTAACCTCTTAAAAAAATATGGTAAAGAAAATCAATGAGCAAAAGTGTAACCTTTTGATAGTGACTCTGCTCAGATGCAATAATAAACATTCAAAAAAGAAAAAACGCTTGCATTGAAGTAATACAGTTCATGGTTATCTTTCATCTGTTATCTCTTTTAAGTTCATCTCAGGCTTTTCAAAATCTATGGTAAAATTAATAACAGGAGGGTACAACACTTTCTATATTGGATATTATCTTGCATCTGTTTTCTCTTCCAAGCCAATCTTGGGCATTTCAAATCCATGGTAATATTATCTTGCATCTGTTTTCTCTTCCAAGCCAATCTTGGGCATTTCAAATCCATGGTAAAATTAATAACAGGAGGATACAAAATTAAAAATTTTCCAGAGTGGATAAATCGATGAGAATTGTGATTAGTGGGAAGAAACCCGAACCTGTTGTAAAAATGGAAATCGAAGCTTTCATGTAATGTAAACCGGAACCTGTTAAAAAAACATGGAATGCCAAAAACTTTCATGCAACATGGATGCCCTTGTTATGTATATATTAGCAACTCATTAAAATTTAAGCTATCATCTGCCAGATGCATGTCTTAATCAGCAAGTGACATGTTTTGCTTTGCAACATTGGAATCGAAATTTTATTACATCTACGTGGAAATAAAAAGAACAAAAGCATTTTTTGCAAAATACCTCAGCAGGAATATTTTTAGAGGATATTGAATGTATCCAATAATTATATATATGGTTTCAGCACAACTTCAAGATATTATCCGGGTATAAATGGTGATATATGAAATACTTCATACCAAGTTCCGCTTGTTTTATTTGCATTTAAAAATATCAGTTCTGAGACACTGATAAAATATGGTAATTTTTTATTACCTGTAACAGTTATAGCTATGTCTTTTTCATGTCTAAGCATTTTTTCATTGAGATGTATACATTTAAATTTTGGGTTATTTGTCTTAAAATGATTGTATTGGGTCCGTTTGCCTTGCAAACAAAGTTTCACTTCCCTGGCCTTTGGCCAATAAGCCAACTAATAGTGGACTTAAGGATCTTTCCTGTACATAGTAAATAATATAAATTGGCAGGATCTTTCTTGTTCATAGTAAAAAATATAAATTGGTTATAGTACAAGAGAGGATGAGAAAAAGCTGAATAAATTATATATATCCGTTTTTTTTTTGGTCTTTGTTGTGGCTTTATATTTAAAAAAACAATAATATCCCATTTAAACTACTTCCATTGCTTGTCATCTTTTTCTGGTTTATCACTAGAAAGACTTGATTCTAGCTAAAATATTTTCATTGTGTACTATCTTTTTCCCTTGTTCCCGAGATAGGAAAATCTGATTATAAGGTTTGAGTTTGCATAAAGGGAAAAGATCCTAATGGCCAAAATATAAAAGGATAAAAAAGGATCATCACTCAAAAGTTCAATGCTCATCCTGTCAATGCAAGATCCTAGGAAGGTTAGTGGATAAGCAAAAGCTTAACTTCTTTTAACTAACTACACCCAAGATCTTATGACTTGAGAAATAAGCCAAAATATAGATACATATAATAAATATACTAAACACGATATTGAAGTCATCTCTGCTAAGTAACTTATTGAGTTTTGTCAACCCCAAAAAAATAAATAGTAATATTAAAATAAATTTGAATAAATCAAATTATCAAAGACAAAAAGTCTAAAGAAAAAGCCCAACCATCTGGAGATGCCTTTTTAGGTTTTCATCCTTCTAACGAATCCTAAAAAACCTCCCCTCTAGGGTAGGAAAAGGATCAAGCCTTGCTTTTATTTCAAAATTCCCTCACAAGTTTTCACTTCTTACTAAATAGTTACTTGTAAAGTGGAGAAAACACTTTTTAAAGATGAAAGAATTTGACTTATTGAGTTACTTATTACTCCAATGGTGCAATATGCCCTTGGTATAACATCATTTTATACACAGGTACATAGTGTTGATCATTCATCATTAAGGTGTTACTTGTTTAGAGCATGTGATGAGTGGCGAGATACCCCTACACTCAACCATACGAATACGAGCGTTTTCATGTGCGATCCGGTCGAACTCCACGAACGGACTAGTTGTGGCACCTAGATCGTTAACCTTAGGTCGCAGTTTGTTGTCTTCCCAACTAGACTAGTATTATATTTGTCACGTATGGTTTAGTCTAGAGTGAGGTGTATGATGTGGTTCCTAATCTAATACTACTCCTGAAGCAATGGAAGATAACATTAACTAAGCTAGGAGGAAAGGGTAAGAGAATCTAATCTAGCCTAAGTGCGATGAGCATTCATTCCTTGATTATCCGTACACATCTTGGACTTCGTGGACCACTACCACTGGGATTACCAAGCGTAGATCCTAGGTACACTACTAGGTTACCAAGTAGTCACACTTAAATGCTCGTAATCAAGTCGTACTCATTCCGCGTTCTAACATGAGTTTAAGGGTGAGAGAGTGTTAACTAGGAAAGCAGTAAATAACAATAAAAATTAAATAATTAAATAATTAAACCAAGTGAATGCTGCAATGATGAAGTAATCTCGATCTTTATTTCCATTCATGTGTGTGCCCAAGTACGTCACACTCGAATAAAGGATACCATACAATTACATTCACCACACTGCAGGCAGACACTGGAAAATATTCTAACTTTGGAGGGACAAAACTGCCAGAGTCTAGTTGCAATCTAACTCTATCTTCTAAAACAAGAGATAGCTGCCTCTTATTTATAGAATTGGCGACGGGCTACGATATCGTGTATGCGATATCGTAGGGAAAGATGCGATATCGCAGAAGACACGATATCACGTCCCATGCGATATCGCATCTCATCATACTCCCACAACTAAATAAAAACTCATCCTCGAGTTACAGTGATTACACAGTGAATAGATATGGGATTATTATATGGAAAAAGAAATGGGATGATGCCGCAGTGTGGGAAGAAAACAAAATAGAGACACAACAAATAGAATATACTACAACTACAAAAATTTGGAACTCATGTAGTTCCTGGTGGTGGTGGCTCCTCCATTGGTGCCTTCCCTTTGTCTTGTGCTCTAGGTTTTGAGGTTTGATGATGCTGAAGTATGGCCTAGAGCTTCTCCTCTTCAATCTGAGGGTCTTGTGTTGTCCATGCTAATGTTCCAATGTTTGACGAAGTCGACACCTCCCACGGACAGGGTAGTTGTAGGAACATTTGGTTGGCCTTGACATACCAAGCTGTGAACACCTTTTTTTCCTCATCATAGGCTCTAGCTTTGTTCTTTTATTCATGAAGGTTCGTTAGCCATTGAGCCAAGTCAGTTGCGACATCTTTCTGTCCCTGGTAGCTAGCTTTTACCACCTCAAGTTCAAAATTTGCAACATCCAATTTTTCCAATAGCTTCTTGCGTTCTGCAAATTCTACTTCCTATTTAATGTGGATGGTTGCTACCTACTACTCGAGCTTTGATCTCGGGCACCCTTATGTTAACATGGCAAGGTTGGCATATATTAGGTTTGCTAACTCCATGTACTCTATCAAGTCTTAAATCTGCAGGTCCTGGTTTTTAACTTCCGCTTGGTGGAAGAGGGCATATGGTTCCAATATGGCCCACCAGTCAATGTGTTAAGCACTAATAGTGTTGATCTGGGCCTTGGCCATATGGATCTCCTTTTCAAGGATCTTTTTATACATCCCCACCAAATCGTAGAAGTGCTCCTTCAGCTTCTCATGTCATTTAGCCTCGTTTTGCCATGTGCTTATCTCAATTGCTGACTTTTGATGAATGGCACATATCTCCTCCATCAAGAGGGTTCTATTTTCTCTGGCTAAACAGCTCATGTCTTGGTTGACCCAGATGAATTATTCTTGTAATTGATGAAAGTGTTCATCAAGAATGTTCTTTTGTTTTTCTATAGTGGTCAACCGAATATTGTCTACAACCAGCTACTTGTTTTCTTCCTGTAAGGCCTTAAGTGCCTTAAGATGTCCATGAGTTTGCGCTTCTGCTATGGAGGCATCCCAAACAGCCTTCTCCTTTACATCAACCATCATTTTATTCTCCTCTATTAATTTAGTTAGTTTCTCAATTCTAAATTTTTCTAGTTGGTCTATGGGAACAAATTGCAGAGGGTCCCGTTGTGCTTCTTGTAAGGCCATGAGCTGCTCTTGTAGTTTCTACACTTCAGCTTCAGCATGCTTGGCCCTCACTTCAGATAAGACTAGCTTCCCCTTTGTGGAAATGAGGTCTAAATTAATTGTTGTAACATCCTAAGGGATGTCAAACAGGTCATCATTACTTGTCCTATTTGAAGCAATCGATCAAGTGCATCCTCATGTTCCGTAGGAGTCATTAAGGTTTCGACTAGAGTTTGAGCATCCCGTGCTCCTGAGAGATCTGCTGGTGGCACAATAGGTACGTTGAAGGATTCTTTGATGTGGTCAACGACCACTTCGACAACTCCTAAGGCATTCTAGTGTTGCATGACCACCACAGTGACCCCTTCACCAGTCTCTAACTGCACCTGAAATGATGCCACGTTTTTTGAGATTTGTTGTGACCATCTACTTTCCCCTCCTCCTATTTGAATGGATACTTCTCCCCTTGTGCGATCCAATGAAATCGTAGGCTAGATGGCATCATCAATGATGTGAAAGAGGTTTTCTTCATCATGACTTCCCCAACTAATAGTCTCAGCAATGGCCCTAAGATGGCTCATTGACAGTTTGTAGTCTTGCGGCAGTGGTGGCTAATCCTGGCCTATGCTAGGCCATGCATCTTATTGTTGGATGGGACCCATGGCTGGAGGTTGACTAGGTCTAGCCATATGTTCTTCTTCTTGTTCTAGTTCTAGCTCTTTACTAGTGCTTTTCCTTGGAGCTAACGCCTTTAGCAATTCAACATATGAAGTAGTCTGGGCTTTTCAGAGGACGTCATTGGTGTATCTCCAAATACTAGCACGTCGGCAAAGCTTTCTGATAAGACAAGAAAAAGGTAGTGCCATCTTCCCTGTCTTTCATTCTTTGAACCGCCTCAGGATCTCTATCAAATATAGATGGGGTAGGTTAGCATTAACATTTCCCATCAACACTGCACATCCTCTAGCCGCATACATCGATATCCTTTTTAATCCCTTTGTGGGGAAGAGGTGATATGTCCCAATTTTGAAGTAAACCCTCTCTTCCGTCGTCAATTCACCAAATGCTTTATCTCCGCCATAAGCCTTCTCCAACTAATCCTTTCGCACATCGGGGTTTGAATGGGTGGATAACCAAGAAACCTGGGGCCTTGTATTTGGAAGGTTTATCACTTCCGAAATGGCCTATGTAGAGAAGTCAACTATCACACCACAAATATTAACAGCAGTGCCTTGCTCCCTATTGTGCCAAAATTGGTACATCTCCCCTAGGTACTAGGCACTGCTTTCAAAGAGGATAGGCCATAAGGAAGATCCTTTGAGGTGATCCCTAACGGCCTCAGGAGTGAACTTTGTTAATAATTCAAAGTTCAACTCCACAATCACCACAGTGAATATGGACTTCTCATGGATAGCCTGAACGCAATCTTGGGACAACATGAGTTGTTGTCCTAGTTCAGGTGCTACAGCAGCTCCTCCTTCTGCCTGCCCGGACCATCCGGTTGGAGGTTCATCTTGATGAATGTTGAATGATTACTCCTCCTATTCTACATGTTGTCTAGCAGGACCTTGTCTTCCACCTCTCCAAGATCATTTCTTTCCACCTTAAGTAAGACCGTCTTGTTGTCCACATTTCGGGGCCATTTGCAATCACATGGGCCAAGCGTTAGTAAGGTTTTTTTTGAACTCAAGTTATATCTTACTACTTACCTTTATTAATGATCTTATGTTATCATGTGTGATAGTGCCTGAAAGTATGTAATAATGAGTCCTATGACATAGGTGGTTGCCATTTTAGTCTCCTGGTATACTTAAGGGTTAAATGATTTTTAGGCACAATTATTCTAAGTGTTGGAGTTAATTACCCTAATGGATGTCCTTTGGACGATGATAAATTTCAAAAAAGTTAGGCACTTTTCAGTAAGTGTCCCTCCCCCACGACTAAGCTAAACACTCTAGGTTCAAGCAGGTTCAAATAGAATTAAAATCAGAGTACCAGCGAGCGAGATGTAGTGAGAAAAGCAAGGGTCACGCAATCGCAAGTCATAGAGAAAAATTTCAAAAAATCCCCTCGTGTGAATAACAAAATGACGCTAAGTGTTGCAGGGGGAGTGTCCTATTTATAGGTGATGGGGACGTCATATCGCGTACGGTACATCGCATACGTGATATCTCATCCGACGTAATATCGCATATGCGATATCACATCCCTAGTGACATGACACTATGAAAATACCGACTTTTTAAAGAATTTTCTTGAAATTAACGTTGGAAATTGAGGACATTGACTATGATCAAGATGTTCTAGGGAAATTTCATTAATTCAAAAGGCACCATTAATGATAATGGTGTGGATTTTATCAATAAAACCTTGGGTGGTAAGAAAAAGGGTATGTAATGGTACATCTTAATGTTGAAATTTAGAGGGATAATAGTAGGGAAAGAAAATCAATTGAAAAATTATGCTAAGGGTAAGAGATGGTGTGTGTGAGCTATGTCATAAGTGAAGATTACAAAAGATTACACAAGTGGGTCCTCCCCAAAGCAAGTTTCAACCTATAATTCCCTTGTGTAACCACACTTAAAGTGTCCGTGGCCACTAGAAGGGTTAAATGTAATCCACACTAACTCCACAAAACACACACATGTAAATATCACCGGAATGAGATGAGAATTCTATTTTACATTGAACACAAACTACAATTACACGAACAGTGAGATGAGACGAAGTATAGAAAGGGATCGTAGAGATTGGAACATGAGGTAACTGACCTAGGACATAGTGAATTCTCCGTGAAAAGCATGATTAATATGTCATTAACCCATCATTCCAAGATCAGGATCAAGTCCATTCCTCTAACTAGTGACATTGCATTATTTCATCCCATGATGATTAACTATGAGAGTACCATAACAACCAGGCGTATGATCACTTCGCATTTGATTCAAGGGAGGAGTGACTTTTGTTTTATGGCACTTTGCTTTTCTTTTCTTTTGCTTCTTTTTTTTTCTCTTTACTGAATCCATAGAAGCTGCCAACCTTCAGGCATGGATGCATGTCTTTCTAGTGGGACCCCCTAGAATAGCATTTTATTTTTGAGTGCCCTTTTGATTACTCTTACTCCATTTTTCATTAGATCTACAAGGATCTTAGTACAACCACATTGCATGATAACTCCCATAGACTTCACCAAAGAGAATCCACAAATCCCCTTGATGTCACACACTAATCATTCCCTCTTGGTCCATCCTTATTCATTCTAGGTACAATGAACACAAAATTAATTTTAATTTTAATTTTAATAATTTCAAGAATATCACTGTACCCTTGAACAGAACCTCTTATTTGTAAAGTAGATGAGTGGGTGCAATGGGCTCACTATTCCAAATAATTGATTGCTCATGACTTAATAACATAAAACACACCTTAACCAACGATCTACATGAGTGTTTTATTCGTAGATGGGATTACTTACAAAAACATAAAAAGACAAAAATACAAAAAGACAAAAAGATAAAACAAAGAGTTAAAAAATGAAAAACTAGAAAACAAAAAGTTGTAAAATCAAAGAAAAATAAAAATGGTTATTAATCCCACTTGTTATTAGAATGAGGGATATCCCTCATAGCTAAATAGTTGAGGATGGTAAGGATTAATAACTGACGATGGGGATCCTTGCATTTTGGAAATATTGGGGCCCAATCATACTTACCCCATCGAGTTTCACACACTTGATTATAATGAGCATAGTGGGGTAATTTATACGATGTAGTTCCCAGATAATGAGTTGACCCACTATGATATTTAGGACCGTTAGATGGTACGCAAGGATTAGGATGATGCCTCCCATGGTTTTGTTCATTGGGCCATATGGTTGTTGGAGTGTTTAATGGTGGCCTTAATGAAGTTACATGAGGTGTTAGGTTTTAAGGTAAGGATGCACCACAGTGTGGGACTTGTGTTGAGTTGATGTTTTTAGTCCCGTTGATGTTTTTGTTGATAATGTTGATAAATTCTCCACACTTTTGATATGTCCATTCCAACATCTTATTGATCTTTGCCTTAGGTTCTTCTAATGATTGTTGTGTTGGCAAAGATGATGTTTCTTTCTCCTTGTGATAAGTTGATTCCTCCATTTTATGATCATGGACCTTTGTTAAGTTGAGTTTTTGGTCCCGTTGATGTTTTTCAACACTCTTCCATCTAGCCAATTCTCCTTCTTCTTTTTCTACCCGCTTCATATGCTCTTGGACTTGATGGATTCGTAGTTCGTATAATTGACCTTGGGCATACATTCCTAAGGTCTCTCTTGTCTCATTACATAGCCCATCAATGATATGGTACACTAGCCTTTCCTCGGAAAACCCATGGCCTGGACAGTTGTTTAACAGTGCATAATATCTTTCTAAAACCATGTCCAAGGGTTCATGTTTTTCTTGTTTCCATCCTTGGATTTGTTTCCTCAAGGCTGACACTCTTGTGTAGGTTTGACATTTTTTGTTAAAGACTTATACCATTGTTGACTAGCGTCGTATTGAATTTGGTTTTAACAATCTATACCATACTTTTTCTTGGTCAACGAGTGTCATAGGAAAGAGCTTAAGTTTTTTTCACCCATTTTCAATGTTATTCCATGTGCAGGCATCGTAGAAGGCTTGTAAATGTTGATACGGATCTAAGTCATAGCCTCCTAAAAAAGTAGGGAAGTTGTTTAAATCGAGCCTGGGTAGACGGCTCCCTTTACGATGCCTACATGAAATTCAAACGGCCTCTTGTATCTGCGTTAAGCTTGTAGTGGCCAATAAGGGTTCATCGTCATCAGGTAAGTTATGCTTCCGTGTGTTGGAATGACATTGCTTTCGTTCATGTTTATAAGAAACCTCCACTTCAGGTTGTGTACTTCAATCTTCATCATCATATAGTTCGTTGGTTCTCCAATGAACTTCCTCACTAAGTGTGGCATTATTATGATCTTGTAGGAGAGGAATGGTTATGGAACTATGTGTGAATTTATATGTGACTTTTTATAATTATTTCTTCTTCCTAAGAGATATATCATTAAGTCCTATATAGCAACTTTGTATGATATAACTAATCTAGATAACTAGCATCGTCCCCACCAACGGTGCCTATGATGAGTGGCAAGATACCCCTACACTCAACCATACAAATACAAGTGTTTTCATGCACGATCTAGTCAAACTTCACAGACAAACTAGTTGTGGCACCAAGATCATTAACCTTAGGTCATAGTTCATTGTCTTTCCACCTGGACTAGTATTATATTTGTCACGTATGGTTTAGTCCAAAGTGAGGTGTATGATGTGGTTCCTAATCTAATGCTACTCTTGAAGTAATGGAAGATAATATTAACCAAGCTAGGAGAAAAGGGTAAGAGAATCTAATCTAGCCTAGGTGCGATGAGCATCCGTTCCTTGATTATTTGTACACATCTTGGACTTCGTGCATGACTACCATTGGGATTACCAAGCGTAGATCCTAGGTACACTACTAGGTTACCAAGTAGTCACACTTAAATGCTCGTAATCAAGTCGTACTCATTCCGCATTCTAACATGAGTTTAAGGGTGAGAGATTATTAACTAGGAAAGTAGTAAATAACAATAACAATTAAATAATTAAATAATTAAACTAAGTGAATGCTGCAATGATGAAGTAATCTCGATCTTTATTTCTATTCATGTTTGTGTCCAAGTACGTCACACTTGAATAAAAGATGTCGTACAATTACATTCACCACACTACAAGCAGACACTGGAAAATATTCTAACTTTGGAGGGACAAAACTACCAGAGTCTAGCTGCAATCTAACTCTATCTTCTGAAACAAGAGAGAGCCACCTCTTATTTATAGAACTGGCAGTGGGCTGCAATATCACGTACGCGATATCGTAGGGAAAGACGCGATATCGTGTTCCATGCGATATCGCATCTCATCAGCATGCAAGTCAAAGATTTAATTTAAGGTGTATACTAAGACACATGCTACCTAAGGATATAGTAAAAATATACATTCAATGGAGGAGGGGATTTTTTGAAACCTAAAACCTTTTTTTTAAAACAATATTTACCCTCAATACATATACCTAAATTAGGACTTTATAACTTAGCATTTCCCATTAAAATTGAACCCATAACTTGAGCTTTAGAATTAAGAGTCCTACCACTAGGCTAACACTTTATTATTACAAGGCAATAAATTAGTAGAGAGCTTTGACTTCTAGGAGAAGTAACATGGGATAATCTTCCTAGCTTCTACAACTTTTGACATTACAAATGACATATTTAATAAATGTGTTTTTCTAATGATAAGAAAATAATTTGAGAAAATAAAAAACATGCTAATGTCAAAGGAAATAAAAAATCAAACTCTAAAGGATACCAACAATAGTAAAAATAAGTAATGGAATAGAAACTAAATTAGATCGAGACTTTCATAAATGATTTTACCTTTATGTCAAGAAATGTTGATAAGCTTGTATAGACAATGTGTATGATAAGTTCATCATAATCTAATGAAAATAATGTTACCTCAAAGATAAAAAATAATATTATCTTATAGGTAATGATAAAGATTCTTAATAAAGTTTTTATATTAAGCAATGAAGTAATTGTAAAGGTAGGATACCCTCATTTCAATTGAATCTAACTTTTATAAAAAGATTTCTATTTCATCATTGTTGGAGCAAGCATAAAAATATGTGGATAAAATAAAATTTTCAATTCTAAAATCAAGGCCTAAAGTTGAATTTTTATGTGAGTGCATCTTAGGCATGATTTCTTGGTGCTCACAATGGTGGACACCACATTGATTGCTAGGAAAATGCAAGTCGTATTTAATGACTTTTGTAAAATCCAATCATCACAAGTTGGATGAAAATTCATTACAATAACTTGAAGTAGATCATAACTAAACCACATATCATAGCAAGATCATCCTCATAAAAACAATAAAAATCCAAAAGTAGTGCAACCTAGACACAAGTAGGGTGCTAGAAGGGTATCTCTAGCTGAACATAGGTGCATTAAAACTAAAATTTTTTAATTGTCAAGTCATTACTTCAATACTAGTTCATGGGTACCTTAACACTAATGAAACATAAGTACTTAAAATGCAAAATTTTGACTAATTATTGGATTGCTAGTTCATGGCAAGCGAAACACCAACTCTCAAAATCAAAAATTGTTCCACCATGTTGGTTGTTAGTCTGACACTAAGTGATCCTACTCACAATGAGCTAGAAATGAGCTATAACTTCTTCATTTCTTAGAGTTTTGAGCAAATCTTGGGGTACTTAGAAATATTTTTTAAAAATATACCTACAAAATATCATGATAATAAGATCTCAATTAATAAGTGAGATTGGGATCAAAAGAATGGCTCCAAATTTAAGTGTTTATCTTCTACAATATGAAATAGAATGATGATTACACCTTGATCTTTTAATATTGTAACCTAAAATTGATATGATATAGTGTTGATGATTTGTAAATGTGTTTGGAATAATTTGAGGATGAATTATATATGGATAAATATGGAATAAATATAGATTCAATGTGGAAAGGAATTTGAAATATTGTAGAAATGTTGTGAAATGAAACTGTAAAGATTAAATGTAAAAATTATGGAAATAAACCATGGAAATTATGAAACGATGTCTTGCAAATTTGGATTCCTTGAAAATAGCCAAGCTATTACATCATGCAAAATAGCAAGGAACAACATTGATTAAGTAGCCCAACCTAAATGTTTGCTTTTGATAAATCATTTCAAAAATTTAAATGCATGTGAGGATGAGAGAATACATTAAGTACTTTTCATAGATATGTTAACTTATAAGTTCCATTAGATATATTGGAAATTTATAGAAGACCAAGGTGATTTGCAAGATTATTAGATGGAAGAATTTAGTCCATTTTCCAAAGATAATTGTCTTAGAAGAATCAACTTCATTTTGTTAAAAACTGCACTTAGCATTAGAAAGAAAGGTGTCAAATCCAATGCTTCACTTTGAAAAATCTCAAAGTATAAATTAACTAAAAGTTGTTCATAATAAGAATTTTCAAGTATGAACAAATGTTATCATATTTAAAGTCATACTTAGAGTAAGTGGATAGAAACCACTACTTATAAAAATACTCTTTTCTTAATTTTTTCTTCTATGTAGATTTGAAGACAACTAGACCCATTAGTGTTACCTTCTTGTGTTTTAGAGATACCAATTTGATTATGAAACGATTGAACAACTAGGATACCTAAGGGTTGGAACTCCATTGAATACCAAAGCCCCATCCCTAATATCAAATCTAAGTAAGTATCCATTTGTTCTAATAAAGATGTTGGCTTGAGATAATCATAATATCTAATAAATTTAGAAGAAAAGATAACAACAATATTAACTAGAGTTTTATTCTTTTACCTCCCTTCTAAGACTTCAAAAGATCTTATGTTGTGTTTAGTATTTCAAATATCTAGTTATTTTTATTACATTTCGGTTCTCACATCATTTTCAAAACAACCTTGTTAACAACCTAAATAAAACAAAACAAAAAAATAAAAAAAAATGAACAAGTAATTGCAAAAAAAAAAAATGCAACACCAATACATTAGCATAAGTTAAGCAAAGATTATAGCAACAATGTTGATCTAAAGTTCAAGATTTCATTAGCTAAAGAAGATGATCAACCCCCAATGTCAAGTGAAGTTCTTCCAACTTGAGACTTAATTTAAAGACTAACAGGCTAAATATCCTCAAACCACTAGTGAAGCTCTCTCAACCAAAGATTTAAGCTAAAAAATAACAGGCTCTTCAACTCAATAATTAATTTGAAAAATATTACATATCTCTTAAAAATGAAACTCTTTAGAAAGGGGATTTAAGTGAGCTATAGATAAGGTACCAAAACCTACTACTAGCATCCTTAGTACTACTAGATGTCATCTTCAAGACATGTTCTAAGCATAGATATCATAATCAAATATTCCATAAAAAGAAGGAGATGAAACTTAGAAACAAGAGAAGAATCTTTGAGAAGAGTTTCTTCAAATATCTTTCAAATACTTCCAATTAGAAAAGAAATTAATGAGTAGTGAGATATCCCTACACCCAACCATATGAATCACTAAGGCATTCGCATGCAATCCAGACAAATTCTATGGATTCCTAGTGTTCTCGTACACTGGGTTCAATCTAGAAGGTGAATCTAATCATGGAATGATCGTTTTCTTCCCAACTACACTTGTGAGGCTCAATTGTATGGTTAAGTGTAACTAAGGCACATGATTTTTATTATTTTATATTTTGTTCATCTAAGGTTAGTAATAGATTGAGAATAAATTGATTAACTAGT
The DNA here is from genome assembly GCA_015680685.1 of Gnetum montanum. NCBI lineage: Eukaryota > Viridiplantae > Streptophyta > Gnetopsida > Gnetales > Gnetaceae > Gnetum > Gnetum montanum. The sequence goes on along the minus strand of MNCI01010622.1, from coordinate 74,971 downwards.
TTAACTAATTTTATTTCTAATTAATAACTAACTATCCTAACATAAGTATTTAGTCCCACTTTCCATACACATCCTAAACACATATAATACTGTTGGGTGACCAAGTTTTAAGTGCTACTAGGATTACCAAGTGTTATATGTATTCTGGAAGTAGTTGTACTTATGTATGCTAGTTTATTTAGCTTAATTAAAAGTTTTGATCATCTTAGCTTAATTAATTTCTTAATTAATTAAAATAATAAATGCATAAATAAATCATTAATCTAGTCCAAGTGTTACCAGGTTTATCAAAAAGTTCATCTTTATTGTCGCACACACGATGGTGCTCAAGTACAATAGTGCTTGAATAAAAATTTGTACACTCCTTGACTCCTACTATAGGCATTTAGAAAATTATTCTATCTGTTATGGAAACAAACTACAAGAGTTCCACTAGCAACTAAAATTTTAACTCTCCATTAACACAGATGGGGTGTGGTATTTATAGACCTACTAGGGTGCCACATCAATAGGTACACATTGGCATGGGAAATCCTATGTCAATGGGATCTCGTTGACGAGGTCACGTTGATGGCATCCTATTGACACAGACAACCAAAGACTCTTCATCATACCCCCATGACTAAATGAAAACTCATCCTTGAGTTCCTTACAAAATAAGGAAGGTATGGGATTATTGACTAACATACAACACAACAAAACTAACACAACCAAACAAAACTAAGTGCCTAGGTATATGAATTGACAATGATGACAAAATTATGGTGTTCATGACATAAAATTGAATACTAGAACATGATTAAAAAAATTTGGACAACATCCTCTGGTGGCATGAAGACAATTGAAAAGATCATATGGTCCTAGGCATTGGAGGTTCCTAAGGTTCTGAAGAACCTTCTCCTACTTTGAGTACACATGATGGCTTAGGTGGCTGTGGTTGTCCTATTGTAGCTACCACTTTCAATGGAAGATGAAAGGAATCTAATAATTCCTTCATCTTCTCCTCCTTGCTCTAGGGATCATTCACTATCCACGTAGCATTACCAATGTGGGCTAGAATGGGGATATCCCACGAATAGGGAATTACTAGCAAAAACTCCTTAACATTGATAAACCAGGTAGTGAATTGCTTATGTTCAACATCGAATGCTCTACGTACATTTGACAACTCTTGGTGGTCATTCATTCTCTTAGCTAGGTTCTTGGCAATTGATCTTTGATTAGTGAACTATACCTTAAGAACCTCAAGTTCTGCATTTGCCACTGCAAGCTTTTGTTTGGTGTCCTTGTGGTGCTTGAACTATACCTCATCCAACAAGTATGAGCTGGCCACTTGTTTCTCCAATTTAGACCTCAGCCATCCAATAGTCAACATAGTCAAATTTTCATATCAAATATTGATAAGCTCCATGTATTCTATCATTTCCTCAATTTGTAACTATTTCATGTAGATCTTGGCTTTGTTGTAGTCATCTATCCCATCAATGATAAGTTTCCATATCTCTCATCCTTACTAAAGTTACTAGAGTGTCTCATTTACTTTTGCCTTCACCAACTAGATGTGCTTTTTATTAACTTTTTTCTATAGACCAACCTAATCTCTGGAGTTATTTTTGACTCTCTTAAATTTGAGAGCCTGTGATTTCTTGGTAGCTACTTCAATTATAGTCTTTTGGCGAAGAGCACAAACCTCCTTCATAGAGAGGTTTTTTTTTTCTACTACCAAACTCCTTAGCTTAGTGTTCACTTTGGCTAGCTTCTTCTACTATTAATGGATGAAATTTTCCATCTATTGTTTTTGCACATCAACATTTCACAAGTGATGATTCTCTACAATCAATTGTACATTCTCCTAATGGGTCTAATCCAAGGCCTTTTGAATTTTATGCTGAGTGACCTCTACCAAGGATCAATAGAACACTACCATCTCCATTGCACCCTCAACCCCTTTCAATCTTGTGTGAAGCTATTCAAGAGCTTCATCCTTTATCTATGCTAGGTTGACAAATGCAAGGTCAGCAATCTGGGCTCTTAGTTCAACAACCTCCACAGCCAAGCATTCATTTAGCTCTTTGGCTATTTTGAGTTGCCCCTCCAAAATGATGTTCTTTCTCCTTGCTTCCAACATCTCTAATTGGGTTGTAGTTATGTTATCCATAAAGTCAAAGACATCTGAAATTGCTTTCCTAGTTCCCACTAGTTCGTCTAACAATTGTTCATGTTGTGCTATACTCAACTTGCTACGTACTATTCCTGCAGATGTTTGCACATCTTTAAGCTTAGAGATGTTAGGTATAGATTTCATAGATGCATTTATAGTTTCAGCAATTCTATCAACAATCACCTCCATTCCTATCTCCTACTCTTGGTGCTACATCATCAAAATTTTTGTCCCCTCATCCTTCTCCAAGTGCACTAAAAAAGTAGCAACGTTCCTAGAGATTTTTTGGAATTTCTATTGTTGTGAGAGGGATATTGTTACCTCTCAAGCTTTATGATTTGATCTTACAGGAAAAGGCATTCTTTGGGAAAAAAAGATTGGTCCACCTTCCTCCATTTGGCTAACTATTTGAGCCACTTCACTCAAGTGACTCATCATTGGCTGATACATAGATGGATTGGCATTACTTGTCCCTACTTCTTGCTCTTACTCAAGAGTCATTCTTACAATTCACACAACTGCTAAGAAGTTACAGTGATATCTAACACTATTTGCTAAGTGGGTGGTGGGGGTGGTGCTTGCTACTCCTCTTCTTGGATGACTTTTAAGGCACTTTTTCCTTCATCATCTCTATCTAGTTGGTGGATGGAGCACATCGAATATCATTTTTTGTATAGTAGGTTATCCCTCCCCTCTAGCATAGTTTTCTAATGTGGAATGGAAAGGGGAATGCCTTCCTTCCATATTTGTTCTCCTTGAAGCACTTTTCTATCTCAAGATAGATTAGTTGTGGAAGGTTGATAGGGAATCTATTGCTTAGAGTGACACATTCATGGGTGGAGAAAGTAGTGATCTTTCTTGGCCTCATTGTTGGATTGACTTGAAAGGATGCAATCTTGTAGTAGATTCTCTCTGTCGGTGTGAGTGTGCCATACTCCTTACGGTCGACACCATAACATCGCTATAGCCATTTTTTCTTAATGCTAGGGTCTACCTATATTGGAATATTAGTGAGATTCATCTCAGTTTCCAACAATGCAAGTGCCTTTGAAATGGTCTATACCAAGTATGATAGTGAAATGTCCTTGATCTTAATTGTTGAACTAGCATGCCTATTATTTCAAAATAAGAACATCTTTCCCATGTGTCACTCCTCACTAGAAGTAATGATGGGCCACATGGAAGAGGTCTTCAATTGATCTTGTACTTTTGGAGGTGATTGCTCCAAGAAAGATCCAAAATTCAACACTTGGAGCACCATTTTCTAAAGCTCCTTTGATTTAATCTACTTAAGGCAGGATTCTATTAAGGCCACCTCAAGGTTTACTTTGGGGCTAGTGCCTCTTCTTAGTGATATTACTCTGTCATTGCTTCTTGTTCTAGAATTGGATGAGCAAATTCCACTTCAGGCTCCTACATAAGAGGTCCTATAGCATGGGTTGCTACTTTTTCTTCTTAGGTCTGTTCCTGGCCCCTTCTTGTTTGTGGTCATTTGTCCCATGGTTGTGATGGTGCTCCTTCTTGTGTGTGCTTCCCCTTTGGTGCCATTTGTGATCACAACACATCCAAGGATTAGTATATATAATGTGTAACTTATAATCTTTTGATATCTCATCTCATTAATTAGTTACACTTAGGCTAAGATTGGACCATGGTAGATTGGTTGTTTTATTATTATTTTATTAATTTTTAAGTTCAAAGTGTTACCAAAGCTAGTTAGAAGAGTTTAACTTTTGTAATTTGATGTTTTCATGTTGGTTTCTTTATTAAACCTTTGTGGGAGTTAGAACATCTAGAAAAATTTTCTATCAAAAAATTCAAGTTTGTGGCCCCTACAACTAAGAGCTTACCTTTGGTAGCTATAGGGTCACAAAAAAAAAGTGATTTGGACAAATGGTTATGAAGATATGGCTTCTGGAAGGTTTCAGGCTCTGAAAACTACAAAAACTCCTTTGGTGTTTAAAATTAAATGTGAAAAAATCCAAAGTGTGGATGTGTATATATAGACTATTTTCTACTACATTGATAGGGTCTTGTATATGGGGTTTCATGTACATAGGGGGTTCATCGACGGGTAACCATCTATGAAGGTTGTAAAAAAAAATTCAACTTGAATTTCTCAAAAAATATGAGTTTTTTTATGAAAGTGGGGTCCATGAAGTCCTAGAAAAGCCAAGAATTTGATGGAATAATCAAAGAGGATTGTTGAAAGCTCAAAAATTGAAAAATTGAATGGAGAATGTGTTCATTGAAGAAATTTCCCTAAGGAGTACATAATTGGATGCATTAGATGGGGCACACAAAGGTTTGGATTACAAGAATGTCTAAGGATGAGGTACTTAAATAACCCAACCAAGAGATATGCAAGTGGATCCTTCCCATAGTAGGCACATGCCCCGTTTTCCCTTGCATAACCTCAACCTAAGGAGTCTATAGGCACCATAGATGATTAATGATTATGAAAGTTAAGGATCAAAACCTAGAAGAATCTATCTAATATTTTAGGCATGCAAAACCAATACATCAAATAGGAACATGGATAACAATAGTGAGGCAAGTCATGGAAAGCATAGATGGATGGGAGAGAAAGTGGAATGGAGTTCCTAATTAAGGTCACATGAAGTCCTTCATGGATTTTTTGGTTAAATGACTTGATAAAATTGATCCTTAGTCTAGACCAAAACCAACCATGTTTAGTGACTTCGCATTGCCACTCTAAGACTAGTCCACCCTCTTGAGACATAAGAGTGCTCTCGTAGATCAAACATTATTCCTTATAGAATAAAAAAGAGAAGTAGGAAGTGAGGAATGGCCTTAGTTAGAGGGGATTGTTAGGCATGGGTAACATGTTTTTCTAATCCCATAACCAATGCTTATAGCTTGTTATTCTGTCCAAGGGGTGTGCTTTGAATTTCCATCATTTTTCATATATATATATATTTTCTCTCTTTCTTCTTCTTCTTCTTTTTTCTTGGTATGGGAACCACACCATGTAAAGACTTATTGAACTTCCTATGATTGGTGGACATGTGATGAGTCATGAATTTGCTAGTTGTGATATCGCAGTTGTGATATCGCAGTTGTGATATCACAGCCCTATTGTATCAGTAGCTAAGATATCGCAGTACCGTGATATCGCGTACTTGATGTCGCGTACGCGATATCATAGTGTACCGCAATTTCTATAAATAAGAGGCAACTTTCCCAATTAGTTATTAGTTAGGAGTTAGAAGTAGCGAACCTCTGGCAGTTTGGCCACTCCAGAGATAGTTTATTTTCCCATATCTACCCGTAGTATGGTGAATGTAATTGTACAGAATCCTTTATTCGAGTGTGACATACTTGGACATGCACATGACCGACAATAAAGATATAGATTACTTTATCATTGTAATAGTCACTTTGTTTATTTAATTTTTTTAACGCGGAATGAGTACAAGTTGATTACGAGCATCTTTGTGTGACTACTTGGTAACCTAATGGCGTACCTAGGAACTACGCTTGGTAATCCCAGTGATAGTCATGCACCAAGATGTGTACGGTTAGTCAAGGAATCGATTGCTCATCGCACTTAGGCTAGTAACATGGTACGAGTACGACTTGATTACAAGCATTAAGTGTGACTACCTGATAGCCCAGTGGTGTACCTAGGATTTGCACTTGGTAATCTCAGTGGTAGTCATGCACAAGTTCCAAGATGTGTACAGTTGATCAAGGAATCGGTTGCTCATCACACTTAGGCTAGATTAGTTAATCTTACATTCCACTGCCTTCAGGAGTAGCGTTAGAATTAGAAACATATCATACACCTCATCTGGACTAAACCATACATGATAAATATAATACTGGTCCAAGTGGGAAGATAGCAAACTGCGACCTAAGGATAACTATCTAGGTGCCACAACTAGTCCATCTGTGAAGTTTGACTGGATTGCACGTGCTACGCTCGTTTTGTATGGTTGAGTGTGGGGGTACCTCGCCAATCATCATTGGCGCCGTTGCTGGGGATGGTGCTAGTTATCTAGATTAGTTATATCATTCAAGGTCGTTGTAAAGAACTTAACGGTACATCTCTTAGAAAGAAGAAATAATTATTAAAAGTCACACTGAAATTCACACACATTTTCACATCAATGTCTCTCCTACAAGATAATAATAACGCCACACTTAGTGAGGAAGTTCATTGGAGAACCAACGAACTATATGATGATGAAGATTGGAGTATACAACCTGAAGTGGAAGTTTCTTATAAACATGAACAAAAATAGCATCATCGCAACACATGAAAGCCTAACTTACAAGATGAGGATGAACCCTCACTGGCCACTACAAGCTTAACGCAAATACAAGAGGTCGTTCGAATCTCACATAGGCATCATAAAGAGAGTCGTCTACCTAGGCTCGATTTAAACAACTTTCCTAAATTTTCAGGAGGCTATGACTTAGATTCGCAACAACATTTACTAGCCTTCTACGATGCCTGCACATGGAACAACATTGATAATAGTTGGCAAAAACTTAAGCTCTTTCCTATGACACTCGTTGACCAAGCTAAAGTATGGTATAGATCATTAAAACCAAATTTAATACGACGCTGGTCAACAATGGTAGAAGTCTTTAATGAAAAATATCAAACCTACGCAAGAGTGTCAGCCTTGAGGAAACAAATCCAAGGATGGAAACAAGCAAAACATGAACCCTTGGACATGGCCTTAGAAAGATATTATTCACTGTTAAACAACTGTTCAGGCCATGGGTTTTCTAAGGAAAGGCTAATGTACCATATTATTGATGGGCTACGTAATGAAACAAGAGAGACCTTAGGAACATATGCCCAAGGTCAATTATATGAACTACGAACCCATCAAATTCAAGAGCTTATTCAAATTGTAGCAAAATAAGAAGGAGAAATAGCTACATGCGAGAGTGTTGAAAAACATCAACGGGACCAAAATTTCAATTTAACAAAGGTCCATGGTCATGAAAAGGAGAGCTCAACAAATCTCAAGGTGGAAGCATCATCTTTGCCAATACAACAATCATTAGTAGAAGCCAAGGTAAAGATCAATAATATGTTGGAATGGATGAATCAAAAGTGTGGAGAATATATCAACATCATTGGAGATAGAGCTTTGACAACCCAAGAAGCGGGAAAACATAGTAGACATTCAGAAAAAAAAAATAAAGGGAATAAGCGCTCAAATGTCAATTCTTCGTATGAATGCAACCTATGCCTGTACAATCACCCCAAGGGTCAATGCCCAATATTGTTACATCTACAAGAGCATTGGGGAAACACGTTACATCCAAAGTTTGTACAAAGATACTGTGTTAGACCACAGTGGCAACCATCCCAGTTGTGGGAGAGACCACCCTTGGACTAGAGGCACCCTTCATATTTTCCGAATCCAAATGCTTATCACATCCAACATTCTGTTTCTTCAACTAGGCCAACATACTCTATCTCACCACAATACCATTCTCCACAATACTATCAGCCCATACCTCCAACACAACCACCACCTTATGCACCTTATATTCCTCCTAAATTTCAACACTCTCATCCATTCCCTCCTTCCACAATGCCACCAATTGTTCCTAAGATGTTTGTGCCACAACAACAACCCACGAACAACACTTGTGCTACTACTATCAACAGCAGTGAGAAACCTCAGCAACATCAAAGACGTCATTTCTTTAAACACAACCATAAGAAAGGACAACATAATTCTGAGGCCACTGCACCTTCTAACCTAGCACAAGTACAACAATGTGGTGCACCCTTACCTCCGAACCCAACGTCTCATGTAACTTCATCAGGGCCACCAACTAACGCTCCAACAACTATACGGTCCAATGAACACAACCATGGGAGGCATCATCCTAATCCTTACATACCATCTAACTGTCACCAACATCATAGTGGGTCAACTTGTTATCTGGGAACTACATCGTATAAAGTGCCCCACTATGCTTATTATAACCAAGTGTGTAATGGGGTAAGTATGGACCAATTCTAATACTTCCAACATGCAAGGATTCTCAACCTTCGTTTAGTAATCCTTACCATACTCAACTGATTAGTTATGGGGGATATCCCCCATTTTACTAACAAGAAGGATTAATAAATATTTTTCATTTTCTTTAATTTTACACATTTTTGTTTTTCAGTTTTTTTTTCATTTTTCAACTTTTTGTTTTATCTTTTTATCTTTTCATGTGTTTTTTGTAAGTAATCTCATCTACGAATAAAACACTCATGTGGATCGTTGGTTGAGGTGTGTTCTATGGTATTAAGTCATGAGTGATCAATTATTTGGAACAGTGAGCCCATTACACCCACTCATCCACTCTACAAATAAGAGGTTCTATTCGAGGGTACAATGATATTCTTGAAATTTCTAAACTTAAAATTAATTTTGTGTTTATTGTACCTAGAATGAAGAAGGATGGACCAAGAGGAAATGATTAGGGTGTGACATCAAGGGGACTTGTGGATTCTCTTTGGTAACATCTATGGGAGTTATCATGCAATATGTTTGTATTAAGATCCTTGTAGATCTAATGAAAAATGGGAGTAAGAGTAATCAAAAGGGCACTCAAAAATCAAACGTTGTTTTAGGGGGTCCCACTAGAAAGACATGCACCCATGCCTAAAGGTTGGTGGCTTCTCTAGATTTAGTAGGATAAAATTCAAAAAAAAAGGAAAAGAAAAGAAAAGTGCCACAAAACAAAAGTCACTCCTCCCTTGCATAAAACCCCAAGTGATCGTACGCCTTTTTTTTTGGTACTCTCATAGTTTTTCACTATGGGATGAAACAATGTGATGTCACTGATTAGAAGGATGGACTTGGTCCTGATCTTGGAACAATGGGTTAATGACCCCTTAATCATGCTTTTCACATAGGATTCATTGTGCCCTGGGTTAGTTACCTCATGTTCCAATCTCTACGATCCCTTTCTATACTTCACCTCATCTCATTGTTCATGTAATTGTAGCTCATGTCCCATGTAGCATATAATTTTCATCTCATTCTAATGATATTTACATGTGTTTATTTTGTGGAGTTAGTGTGGATTACATTTAACCCTTCTAGTGCCCACAGAAACTTTAATTGTGGTTACACAAGGGCATTATAGGTTGAAACCTACTGTGGGGAGGACCCACTTGTGTAATTTTTTGTAATCTTCACTTATGACATAGCTCACACACACCATTTATTACCCTTAGCATATTGTTCATGATATTCTTTCCCTTATTACTATCCCTCCGAATCAACGTTCCTATGAACCATCAAATAGCCTTTTTCTCCCATTCGAGGTCTTTATTGATAAACACACCATCATAATTTTCGTGCCTTCAAAACTAGTTGAATTACCCTAGAATCCTTTAGTTCATATGTCCTTAGTTTACATCGTTTAATTTCAAAGAAATATTAAAAATTTGGTACATTCTCTAAGTGCCCTAACTTCAATAAAAATATATCTATACATGACCCCCCTATGCTAATCAACATTATTTGCAACTATTCACGCAGGGGAAGTTTTTCAAATTTCTCTCTATGACTTGTGATTGTGCATCCCTTGCTTTCATATCCATAACTCGCTCATTGGTACTCTGATTTGCATTCCGTTTGAACCTACTTGACCCTAGAGTGTTCAACTTAGTCTTGGGGGAGGGGCACATGCTGAATAGGGCATAAATTTTTTTAAAATTCATCATTGCCGGAAGGAAATCTTTAAGGGTAATTAGTTCTAAAATTAAGAATAAAATGTGTCAAAAACAATTTCATCCCCTTAGCTATACCAGAAAATTAAATTTGGAAACCACCTAAGCAAAGAGGTCTCAACACTATAATCTTTCGAAGACATGTTCTTCCAATAATTAACATCACATAGAAATAAAGTAAATCTATTAAGGAAAGCAGTAAGGTATAACCTCACTTTGGTAACAACCTTACTAACGATTGGTCCTGTGTGATTGCAGATGGCCCCGAAACGTGGACAATAGGAAGGTCCTGCTCAAGGTGCAATCAAATGATCTCAGAGAGGTGGAAGACAAGATCCTACCAGACAACATGCAAAATAGGAGGAACAATCATTCAGCATTCATCAAGAAGATCCTCCTACCATACGGTCTGGGCAAGCAGAAGCAGGAGATACCCTCTCTAAAAGTGGTGCTGGTACTTAGGGGAAATGTACCAATTTTGGCACAATAAAAAAGAAGGCACCATGGTTGACAATTGTGGTGTGACTATTCACTTCTCTGTTCAAGACATTTTGGAAGTATTAAACCTTCCGAATACAGGGCCAAAGGTTGCTTAGAACTAGCTGGACACTTTCAAAATCAAGCAACTTAATAAACTGTTGACAGAGAATAAAAGGGTGGTGGAAGAAAAAGAGAAGGCTAACTGGGATGCCTATATGGCACAAGTGCAAAATTACATGCATGCTAAGGCACTCAAGGCCTTACAAGAGGAGAAAATCTAGTTCATACTTCAACACCATCAAATCCCAAGACCTGGAGAGCAAGAAAAGGGAAAGACACCTATGGAGGAGCCACCGCCACCAGGAACTACATGAGTTCCACCATTCTGTAATCATAGGATTTTATTTTGTGTTGTGCCTCAATTTTTTTCTAACTCCACACTACAGCATGAATCCATTCTAGTCAGTCAATAATCCCATACCTATCCACTGTGTAATCAATGGCACTTGTTCTCACTTTAACTCGAGGACGAGTTTTCATTCAATCATGGGGGTATGATGAGTCATGAATTTGTTGGCTATGATATTGCAACCATGATATCACAGCCCTGTTGTATCAGTAGCTAAGATATCACAGCGGCCGTGATATCGCAACCACGATATCACGTACGCGATATCGCAGCATACGCGATATCGCAGTGCACCGCAATTTCTATAAATAAGAGGTAGCTTTCCCAATCAATTATCAGTTAGGAGTTAGAAGTAGTGAAGCTCTAGAAATTTGGCCACTTCAGAGATAGTTTATTTTCCCATGTCTACCCATAGTGTGGTGAATGTAATTGTATGGAATCCTTTATTCGAGTGTGACGTACTTGGACACACACATGACCAGCAATAAAGATCGAGATTACTTCATCATTGTAGCAGTCACTTTGTTTATTTAATTATTTTAACATGGAATGAGTACGACTTGATTACAAGCATCTTCGTGTGACTACTTGGTAACCCAGTGGCAAACCTAGGATCTAAGCTTGGTAATCCCAGTGGTAGTCGTGCACCAACATGTGTACGGTTAGTTAAGGAATCAGTTGCTCATCGCACTTAGGCTAGTAATGTGGTACGAGTATGACTTGATTACAAGCATTAAGTGTGACTACTTGGTAGCCCAATGGCATACCTAGGATCTGCGCTTGGTAATCCCAGTGGTAGTCATGCACAAGGTCCAAGATATGTACAGTTGATCAAGGAATTGGTTGCTCGTCGTACTTAGGCTAGATTAGATTCTCTTACCCTTTTCCTCCTAGCTTAGATTAGTTAATCTTACATTCCACTACCTTCAGGAGTAGCATTAGAATTAGGAATATATCATACACCTCATGTGGACTAAACCATGTATGAAAAATATAATATTGTTCCAGGTGGGAAGACAACGAACTGCGACCTAAGGATAACTATCTAGGTGCCACAACTAGTCCGTCTGTGGAGTTCGACCGGATCACGCGTGCTACACTCATTTCATATGGTTGAGTGTAGGGGTACCTCACCACTCATCAACATGGAATGGTAAGAAATCTATGAAAATGTTCATGCGTCCAAGTAAGTATAAGCGTACATAGAGTATTGAGTCCCCTTGAAGTCACATCCTATTCAAACCCTTGAATCCTTTCCAAGTCTAGAAACTACCAAGGTCATAAGTTCATTAAATATTTACTTAATGAAAAGGGACCTCATACTTTTAAAATAATAAAAACCATAGAGTTTGTGGATGGGTGGATGTCATGGACTCATATCTTATTCCATGAAAAAGAAACCATGTCTTAGTTATCCTTACCAAAATTCAAAAATAAAAACTAGACATAAGCAATCAAAATAATAAGTGCAAACCACCATAACAACAGCTATAACACCACTATGTCTTGTTGGCACAAAGCACTTTATTAGTAGAAATTTTAGAAAGTCACACCCAAAACAAAGGAAATTATACAAGAAATTGTAAATTATTCAAGAAAAATCAAATGTACCAACAATGATATAAAACAAAAAATCATGTAAAATAGGAAAAAGGTATAAAAAAAGGTTTGAAATAAACAAAGTGTAAAATAAAAATATGTAAAATAAAAATAGAAGAATGGAGGAGTCATGTAAATGGTTAGCATGAATGGCCATCTCCCCCATGACTGAGTTGAAAGGAAGAGATTTGAAAAATTAAGGGAGGTTATCCATCTAATGAGGTGTTGCTTCCATTGGCTTGCTTGGGATCATGGAAAGGTTTGACTTTTTTTGTGTTGATCAACTGCTCTTTGTTTGGGCTCTCAGGTTTGTAGATCAACATGGCCCCAGAAGGAAAGGTTTCATAAATGATATAATGCCCTTTCCACAATGTTTGGAACTTAGTTGATTGTGGAACATGTGTGAGGTTCCAGTAAAGAACCTTGTCTCTAGGTTGAAATTTTACTTTTCTTATTCTAAGTTCATGTTGTTGCTTGCTGAATGCCTTGTGCACTTCATTTAAGAATATAGTTACTAATCAATTTTCATCTAGCACATTAAGTTTGATCAATCATTCCTTTTGTGCCAGACTCAGATTAAGATCCAAGTCACAAGCTGTTGAAAGTGTATGAAGCTTAGATTAAATAGGAAGTGTTGGTAGCTTTCCATACACTAGCTCATAGGAAGAATAACCTATAGGGATTTTTCATGTTGAGTGATAGGCCTAGAGGGAATTGTTGAGTTTTGTGCTCTAGCCTCTCCTATATTTGCTAACATTTCTCGTTAAGATCTTTGTAATCTCCTTATTAGTAATGTTTGCTTAACCATTGGCATGTGGTGGTACGATGTTGTTAATTTATGTTCAACCCCTAAGCATTACATGACCTTACAAAAATGATGCCTATGAAATGGGTTCCATTCTTAGAACTCAATGCATGTGACATCCCAAACATGTTTACAATGTGTTGTTCAAAAAATTGAGTACTAGTGGATGATGTACAATCAACGATGACTACTACTTCTACCCATTTAGTATAGTAGTCAATGACAATGATAATGTATTACTTTCCATTGGAAATGGGTGTGATGGGATCCATGAAGTCTATGCCCCATATGTTGAAGGATTCCACTAGTTGGATCCACTATTGAGGTCCTTTCATTCACATGGTTATCCAACCATCTTGTTGATAGTGTTTACAAGATCAAACAAATTCATGGAAATCCCTAAAGATTATTGGCCAATGGTACATTGCTATTAGGATTTTAATGGTTGTGTGTTTACCTGCATAGTGGCCTTCATAAGGGCCCTTGTGAGCATCTTGGAGAATGCGTAGTTGATTAGTATTAGAAACACACCAACGAACCAAGCCATCAATGCACACCTAGTAAAAGTGTCTATTGATTTCCATGAAGTGCTTGGCCTGATGAAGAAACTGTTGTTTCTTCCTATGGTCCAAATCTTGTGGCATCTCCTAAGTGAGAAGATAAGTGAGGATGCCATCATACCATTTTGGTTCTATGGGCACCTGATCATTAATTGCTCTAGAAAAGAGGAGTTCATCAGAAAATTGATCAAAGAGTGGGCTCTCCTCCTCTTTGTTATCTCATCTTAACTAAGAGAGATGGTTGATGCTCACATTCTCACTCCCCTTTCAATCTACCATCATAAGATTGAATTCCTGTAAGATCCCCAGCCACTATATGAGCAAGGACTCACCATTGCCTTGTTCATCAAGAAGAAAATGGCACTGTGGTTAGTGTGTACAAATAATTTGTACCCAAGCACATAGTGCCTAAACTTTTCTAAAGCATACACCACTACCATCAATTCTTTCTCTGTTGTGGTGTCATTGAGCTGTGCATCCAGAATGCTTCATCTTATGCAGTGGATGTAATATGGATGTTTTTAATCATCCAACTATGTTAGCATGGCTTCCAAGGAATAATTGGATGCATCTGTCATGATATGAAATGATTTGAACCATTCTAGTGCTCATAGAATTAGAGTTTCTATGAATTTCTTCTTTAATTGTTGGAATGTGTTTTCACATGCCTTGGTCCAAAAAAATGAAGCATCTTTCTTTGTTAGCTTGACCAATGATTTTATGATCTTAGAGAAATTTTCTATGAATTTTCGGTAGTAACCAGTGTGCCTAAGAAATGACAAGTCATCTTTAACTATTTTTAGTTGATAGGTTATTTCTTGGATAACCCTTATCTTTTCAAGGTCTACCTTGATCCTTGCTTGTGAGATTTTGTGACCCAAGACTATGCCCTCTTAGATCATTAGATGTCTGTTTTGCCAATTAAGCTACAGGTTTGTCTCCACACATCTTTTTAATACTTACTCAAGGTGGTCCAAGGCTTACTCAAATGTAACACCATAAGTGGAAAAGTCATCCTTGAAGACTTCCATCCCACTACCAATTTGCTATTGAAAGATGCTCACAACCAATCATTGGAATATGGTAGGAGCATTCCACAAACCAAAAGGCATCTTCCAATATGCACAAGTTCCCCAAGAACTCATGAATGTAGTTTTAGCCTAATTCTTTAGTGCAATCTGAATTGAATTATAGCCACTATAACCATCCATAAAGCTATAATAGTAATGTCCAGAAATTGTCTAACACTTGATCAATAAATTGCAATAGAAAATGATCTTTGAATGTTTTCATGTTCATCAACCTAAAATCAATACAAGTCCACTACTTGCCACCTTTCTTTGGCACAAGCATGAGTAGGCTGATCCACTCACTATCTGCAATAGGATAGATGAACCCTACCTTAAGGAGTTGTTTTATCTCATCCTTGATAATTTGCTTTAATTTAGGATTCAACCACTGATGTAGCTACTTCCTTGGCTTCATGGCTAGATCACTATAGATATGGTGTTAGCATATTCATGAATCAATCCCAATGAGCTCAGGATATGACCAAGCAAAGGCTGTTGGCCATCTTTTAACCAATTTCAATCGTTTCTATTTTTGTTTAGGAGCAAGTTTAGCATTGATTATAATTGGCTTTACATTTTTAGAAATGCATATTCTAGGTTGGTAGTAAGATTTTTTAACTTTAGGGGCTCTTATTTAAAATTTTTAGGGATTTCCAACTCTTCCCAATAGGTATCATCATTTTCGTCATCAAAGAGTTGGCGATGAACTTGTTCCAGTATATCCATGCCTACAACATAGGCATATGTAAGGCTCTCAATTGGTTCCATGTAAATTGTGCTACTCTCAGAATTAGCCATTACACACTAGGTGCCCTCTTGTTTTGTGGTTATTGCGTAAAGGCACCTTTAAATATCTACCTCATTTGCACATTTCCTGCATGCGGAAATGGATGTTCTTTTTATAGACTAGAGTTTCTACATGTAGTTGCACCCTATATGGCTATACATGATACATGGAACTCATTTCTTCTCTATCTTTCTGAATGCATTTTCCTTGGAAATTTCTAGGGAAAGATCTCTGATGTCCATTCTTGGATGAATAGTACTTAGCCACATCCTTCCCATAATGAATGAAAAATCCTGCTTGCAGTTCTTAACTTTGATCACTAGGAAATCAACAGGATAAGACCGCCCCCAAACAGTGCTCACAATATCTTCTACCAATCCCAATGGAATAGTGATGGACTATTTTACTAGTTCTATTTAGATATTGCTCTTCTTGAGAGGCAATAGGTTCTAGGAAGTATACATCGCATGGAAAATCATATTAACATTAGAACCAAAATCTGGAAAATCTTTACATGGTTCATTCCCAACAATTTACAAATAGATAAGGGGACTTCTAGGATTGACTAATTTCTTAGGAAGGTTGCTAGCTTGGATTTAGTTAGATACAACATGAGTTAACATAATAGTGTGGATCTTGGGAGGTATTTGGTTTGAAGGGTTCTTGATTTGATGATTTGTAGAGAATAAGGAAGGAGCAAGGTGGCCAACTGCATGAGTTTGTGAGGCTTAGGAGGGCTATTGGGTTAGAGAAATGATCATTTGTGAGATGTTGGTTGATTAACTAGTTGTAGATTAATGATCCTTGTAGTATTACATTGTTGCGGCTGAGCTAGAAGCTCACCCTACATGGATGGAGCAAGCAGTAGCTATGTTGAGGGTGGAGGAACACGTGTAGGCATATGAGGAGGGTATGAATGGAATATGAGATCCTCTTAGAAGTTGGAGAATGAGTTTAGTGATATTTAGGAGGGTGGTAGTGATGCTAGAAAGAAGAAATGTGACTGGAAGAGTCACATGGAGATAGGGGTTGCTGAACATAGTACCTTTACAAATTTGGCTACTCGTAAGAGTACTGCTACCATAGTGGTGACATCCCCCATGACTATGGTTACTACCACTATTGATATTACTCATATGGCTGTGGTGGAGTTCATCTTGGATAATAAGGTTGTTGCTAGTGGAACTACTTGTGACTGCCTTGAGGATAAGATAATCTTTTAGGTGTTTGTCTTTTTGTTAGTCATGGATTTAGAACATACACCCTAGAGTTATGCAAGTATGAAGCAATGGGGAAACATCTCTTAGGATGTTCATAGTGGTATATGTCATATTCACTACCATTATTTGATTTAGTCTCACAACTTCTTCTACTACAACAGCTTTTCCCTTGCCCCTTTTGTAGGCACCTTTAGCTTCTTTCTGCCTCCTACGGTCATGATCACTACTTTTCTTTCTTGATTCCTCTATAATTTTTAGAGAAATTTGGAATTTTCATCCAATGAATCCCACATTGTATCTACCTTAGCCAAAATTTTAGACATAAATTTTTGGATTGACAAGGTCTTTCGTTGCATCACTTCATCAAGAGGTGATTCCTACTCACTAGCACAAAAGTGGACCTCCTTCTTTCTGATGGAAGGATCCCTATTATATTTTTTTTACACTTTCATGTTTCCTCAACTCTCCTTCTTCTTTTACTACATGCTCAATCAGCCTTTTTATCTAATGGACTCTTAATTTTGATAGTCTTCCTTGGGTGTAGATCCCAAGGATCCTTCGTGTTTTTGAGCAAAGTCCATCTATGATGTGGTAAAATTGTTCTGTTTGAGAGTAACCATGGCCAAGGCATCAGTGTAATAATGAATAATATCTACCCATGGTAGCATCCAAGGGTTCATGTGTTCCCTGCTTCCATCCTTAGTTTTGCCTTCACAAGTTTGACACTTTGGAGTAGGTTTGATACTTGTCATTAAACATTTCTAGAATTATATCATTAATGGATTGACTTTGGTTCCAGAGACCAGTACTAGCTTTTTACTTCTTTGATGAGTATTCTAGGGAACAACTTGATCTTCTGCCAATCATTTCTAATATTTTTTAAGGTGCAAGCATCATGAAAGTCTTGCAGATGTGTTTGAGGATCTAAGTTATATGCCCCCTCAAATCTAGGGATATTTTTCATGTCTAGCTACTTAATTCAGCTATCTTTCACATGCCTGGTAGAAATTCTAATAGCCTCTGTGATGTTGAGCATATTTTATGTGGCTAGCAAAGGTACATCGTCATGATCTTGATGATGCTTGTGATGTCCTTTGCCATCCCTTAGTTCATGGCAGTCTTGACGATTATCATTGTTATCCTTTCACCTATGGTTCATTTTAGATTCAAATGAGCAAGCTTATTTGGATGAAGTGGACAAAGAGGGAGGAGGACTGCCATCACCATGGTGTCTACCATTGCCTCTCTACTTGTCACAGCCACGATCCTTGAAGTGAACATCATTATGCTTGTTCGAGATCCCACTTTGACTCCCTTTCTTAGAGCTCCCATGATCATGGGACTCACTATTATTAGAACATGAATTATTGATTACTGATTTATGATTTGGATTGGCTCCCCTTCACTAGATTCAAGAGGTGGAGAGTCTACATGTTGAGAATCCTCAAAATTAGGTTCCTCATCATTCTTTTGATTTAGTAGGAATAAGGGATTAGTGAATTATTTTCCCTTCATGGCTTCACAATGTTGTACCTATTGCAAATCGTGTTTGCATTGTGTCTTACTAGGATGGTAGTCCTAGAAGTCATGATCTTTCACAACATACTCTCTATGAAGCTCCTTGATGCCCAACCTTGTAAGAGTTTGGAGTAGCATCTTGGGAATAGATTGATTAGGTGGCAATACAATGTTTCCCTCCATGTCTTGCCATTGCATTTGTTCATCCTGATGGAGGATGTAAGTGAAATTGGTTACAAACTCATCAAGATGAGTGTGCACCAATCTACATTCTTGTGGTACTATTAACTTAGAATTTTCTCACCTATGAGAAGAAGAAGAAATTTTTGTTAGAAACAATTTCTCATTATGCTTGCAGCATAGTTTTGATTAATTGTTATGATTTAACTTTGCTGGGTTCATTTCAACAATGTTGAGTAATTTTCATTAATCCTAGATTGATAGCAAATAGTATTGGCTAAGAATCCTTGGCAATGGCACCAATGATAAGTGGCAAGGTACCCCTACGTCCAACCATACGAATCACTAAGTTGTTCATGCATGATTCGGTCAAATTCCATGAATTTCTAGTGTTCTCATACATTGGGTTAAATCTAGAAGGTGAATCTAATCATGGAACAATCATTGTCTTCCCAACTGCACTTGATTTTTATTATTTTATATTTTGTTCACCTAAGGTTGGTAATAGATTAAGAATAAATTGATTAACTAGTTCAACTAATTTATTGCTAATTAATAATTAACTATCCTAACATAAGCATCCAATCCCACATTTTGTACACATCTTGAACATGTACAACACTACTAGGTGACCAAGCATTAAGTACTACTGGGGTTACCAAGTGTTATACGTATGCTCGAAGTGGTCATACTTATGTATGCTAGTCTATTTAGCTTAATAAATTACTTAAAGTCTTAATTATCTTAGATTAATTAATCTTTTAATTAATGAAAATAATAAATGCATAAATAAATCATTAAGCTAGTCCAAGCACTATAAGGTTTATCAAAAATATCATCTCTATTACTACACACACTATGGTGCTCAGGTACAATAGTACTCAAATAAAGATCTATACACTCCTTGACTCCTACTATGGGCACTTAGAAAATTATTCTATATTGTACAAAAACAAAATACAAGAGTGATGAGTCGTCATTTGGATGACCACGATATCACGTATGCAATATTGCAACCTGTCTCCTCATCTATAAATAAGAGGTAGACAGATGAGTTAGTATCAAGTAAGTAGTTCTTAGTTTAAGTTTTTAATTTCTTTCTCTCAACCCTTTTCCTCTTAGTGTATGCCTGCAGTGTGGTGATTGTAATTGTACGGCATCCTTATTTGAGTGTGATGTACTTGGACACATACATGACCAGCAATAAAGATCGAGATTACTTCATCATTGCAGCATTTACTTAGTTTAATTATTTATTTAATTTTTTTTACTTCTTTCTTAGTTAATCTATTCTCACCCTTAAACTCCTATTAAACGTGGAATGAGTACGACTTGATTACGAGCATTTAAGTGTGACTACTTGGTAACCCAGTAGCATACCTAGGATCTGCGCTTGGTAATCCCAGTGGTAGTCACGCACAAAGTCCAAGATGTGTACAGATAATCAAGGAACAGATGCTCATCGCACTTAGGCTAGCTTAGATTCTCTCTCACCCTTTCTCTCTTAGATTACTTAACATTATCTTCCATCACCTTCAGGAGTAGCAGTAGCATAGAACACATTATACATCTCACTCTAGACTAAACCATACGTGACAAACTAATACTAGTCCAAGTGGGAAGATAGTGAACTATGACCTAAGGCCAACTGTCTAAATGCCACAACTAGTCTGTCTGCGAAGTTTGACCAGATCACGTGTGTAACACTCATATTTGTATGGTTGAGTGTAGGGGTACCTCGCGACTCATCACTGGCACCATTGCCGAGGACAATGCTAGTTAGCTAGATTAGTTATATCATACAAGGTCACTTTATAAGAATTAATGATATATCTTTTAGAAAGAAATAACTATAAAAATTCACATATAAATTCACACACAACTTCACAACCATGCCTCTTCTACAAGACTATGATAATGCCACACCCAGTGAGGAAATTCATTGGAGGACCAACAAATTATATGACAATGAAGATTGGAGTACACAACCTGAAGTGGGGGTTTCTTATAAACATGAACAAAGGCAACGTCATCCCAATGCATGAAAGCATAACTTACTCGATGACGATGAACCCCTACTAGCCACTACAAGCTTAACACAAATACAAGAGGTTGTTCAAATCTCCCGTAGGCATCGTAAAGAGATCCATCTACCCAAGCTCAATTTAAAAAACTTTCCTAATTTCTCAGGAGGCTATGACTTAGATCCACATCAGCATTTACAAGCCTTCTACGATGCCTATACATGGAACAACATTGATAACAACTGGCAAAAACTCAAGCTCTTTCCTATGATACTCATTGGCCAAGTGAAAGTATGGTATAGATTGTTAAAACCAAATTTAATACGATGTTGGCCAACAATGGTAGAATTCTTTAATGAAATATATCAAACCTACGCAAGAGTGTCCGCCTTGAGGAAAAAAATCCAAGAGTGGAAACAAGCACAACATGAACCCTTGGACATGGCCTTAGAAAGATATTACACATTATTAAACAATTTTCCAATCCATAAGTTCTCTGAGGAAAGGCTAATGTACCATATCATTGATGGACTATGTGATGAAACAAGAGAGACCCTAGGGATGTATGCCCATGGTCAACTATACAAACTATGAACCCATCAAGTTCAACAGCTTATTAAGCGGGTAGCAAAAGAAGAAGGAGAAATGGCTAGATGGGAGAGTGTTGAAAAAAATCAAGGGGATCAAAATCTCAACTTAACAAAAGTCCATGATCATAAAAAGGAGAAATCAACCTACCACAAGGAGAAAGAACCATCTTTGCCGATACAACAATCATTAGAAGAAGTCGAGGCAAAGATCAATAAGATGTTGGAATGGACGTATAAAAAGTATGGAGAATTTATTGATATTATTGGAGATAGATTTTTGAAAACCCAAGAAGCAGGACAAAACATTAGACAATTGGAAAGAAGGGATGAAGGAAATAAGAGCTCAACTGCCGATCATACATATGAATGCAACATTTGCATGTACGATCACCTCCTTGTGCACCACACACTTCTCATAATTTTCAACATTCTCATCCTTTCCCTCCTTCTACATCACCACCAACTATTCCTAAGGTGTTTGCACCATCTCAAAAATCCATGAACGTTACTTGTGCTATGATTGCTAATAGCAGTGAGAGACCTCAACAACATTGAAGGTGTCCCTTCTTTAGAAATGATCCTAAGAAGGGACAACACAATTCCAAGGCTACTTCATCCTCCAACTCAGCACAAGTCCAACCCTGTGATGCACCCTTATCTTCGAACCCAACACCTCATGTTACTTCAACAAGGCCACCAATTAACACTCCAACAACCATATAGCCCAATGAACATAGGCATGGAAGATAACATCCAGATCCTTGCATATCATCTTATGGTCTCAATTATCATAGTGGATCAACTTGTTATCCAAAAACTACATCTTATAAAGTGCCCCACTATGCTTACTATAATTAGGTGTGTGAACCCCGATGGGGTAAGTATGACCAAGTCTCAATACTTCCAACATGTAAGGATCCTCATCTTCCATTTATTAATCCTTGCCATCCTCAACCATTTAGTTATGGGGGCTATCCCCCATTCTAAATAACAAGTAGGGTTAATAAATATTTTTCATTTTCTTTAATTTTACAACTTTTTGTTTTCCAATTTTTCAGTTTTCAATTTCTTGTTTTATCATTTGTCATTTTATCTTTTTATCTTTTCACACTTTTGTAAGTAAGCTCATCTATGAATAAAACACTCATGTGGATCATTGGTTGAGGTGTGTTCTATGTTATCGAGTCTCAAGTGATCAATTATTTTAACAATGAGCCCACTACACCCACTCATCCACTCTAAAAATAATAGGTTTTGTTCGAGGGTACAGTGATATTCTTGACATATCTAAAACTTAAAATTAATTTTGTGTTCATTGTACCCAGAATGAAGAAGGATGGACCAAGAGGGAATGATTAGGATGTGACATCAAGGGAACTTGTGGATTCTCTTTGGTGACATCTGTGATAGTTATCATACAATGTGGTTGTACTAAGATCCTTGTAGATCTAATGAAAAATGGGAGTAAGAGTAATCAAACGGGCACTAAAAAATCCAATGTTGTTCTAGGGGGTCCCACTAGAAAGACATGCACCCATGCTTGAAGGTTGGTGGCTTCTTCAAATTCAGCAATTCAAAAAAAATGAAAAGAAAAGTTCCACAAAACAAAAATCACTCCTCCCTTGAATAAAATGCCAAGTGATTGTACGCCTTATTTTTTTGGTACTCTCATAGTTGCTCACCATGGGATGAAACAATGCGATGTCACTGATTAGAGGAATGGACTTGGTCCTGATCTTGGAACGACGGGTTAATGACACATAAATCATGCTTTTCACATAGGATTTGTTGTGCCCTGGGTCAGTTACCTCATGTCCCAATATCTACGATCCCTTCTATACCCCGTCTCATCTTGTTGTTCATGTAATTGTAATTTGTGTCTTGTGTAGTATAGAATTCTTGCCTCATTCCGGTGATATTTACATGTGTGTGTTTTGCGAAATTAGTGTGGATTACGTTTAACCCTTTGAGTGCCCACGGACACTTTTAAGTGTGGTTATGCAAGGGCATTAAAGGTTGGAACCTGCTTTGGGGAGGATCCACTTGCGTAATTTTTGTACTTTGCACTCATGACCCACCTTTCACACACCATTTATTACCCTTAGCATATTGCCAATGCTTTTCTTTCCCTTATTACTATCCCTCTGATTCAATGTTCCTATGGACCATCACATAGGCTTTTTCTTACCATCTGAGTTTTTTATTGATCAATTACACTCACTCATCATTATCCGTGCCTTCGCAACCAGCTAAATTACCCTAGAATCTCTTAACAATAGCTCAATGTCCTAAGTTTACAACGTTCATTTCCTGAAAATCTTAAAATTTTGGTATTTTTGTTGTTGTGCCAATATCACTAGGCCACAATATCGCGTACGCAATGTGTCATACATGATATCATGTCCCATTTNAAAAAAAAAGAGGCCCCCCCCCCCCCCCCCCCCCCGTCGCAATGCTTAACCTCATTTTTACACTTCATGTGGGGGATTTTTCAAAAAAAATTTCTCTACGACTTGTGATTGTGTGACCCTTTCTTTCATATCCATATCTTGCTCACTAGTACTCCTATTTTAATTCCATCTGAACCTACTTGAACCTGGAGTGTTCAACTTAGTCGTGGGGGAGGGACATACACCAAATAGCACATAACATTTTTGGAATTTTTCATTGCCTAAAGAACATTATTAAGGGTAATTAGTTATAACATTAAGAATAAGTTGTGCCAAATTTAATTTTATCCCTAGGTATACCGAGAAACTAAAATTGGAAAACCACCAAAGTAACAAGACTCACTATTACAATCATTCGGGAAGCATCACATGGAGATAGAATAAAATTGAATTAGTTAAGGTAAGCAGTAAGGTATAACTTAACTTCGGAAACAACCTTACTAATGCTTGACCCCGTGTGATTGCAGATGGCCCCAAAACATCGACAACAAGAAGGTCCTTCTCAAGGTGCAAACAAATGACCTAGGAGAGGAGGAAGACAAGATCCTATCAGACAACATGTAGAGCAAGAGGAATAATCATTTAGCATCCACCAAGAGGACCCTGCTACTGTACAATTAAGGTAGGAAAAAGGAGGAGCGGCTGCTACAGCTAAATAGGGACAACATCTCACGTTGCCCCAGGATTGTGTTCAAGCCATTCACGAGAAGTCCACATTCACTATAGTGATTGTGGAATTAAAATTTGGATCATTTGCAAATTTTTATTTAGAGGTCATTAGGGATCACCTCACAGGGTTCCCATTATGGCCTATCCTCTCTGAAAGTGGTGCCTGGCATTTAGGGGAATCGTACCAATTTTGGCACATTAAGAAAGAAGGCACCATGGTTAACAATTATGGTGTGACTGTTGATTTCTCTATTCAAGACATTTTAGAAGTATTAAACCTTCCAAATAGAGGGCCAAGGGTTGCTCAGAACTAGCTAGACACTTTCAGAAAAGAGGAACTTAATAAACTGTTGACAGAGAATAAAAGGGTGGCAAAAGAAAAAGAGAAGGCTAACTGGGATGCCTCTATGGCATAAGCACAAAGTTACACACATGCCAAGGTAATCAAGGCCTTACAAGAGGAGAAACTCTAGGCCATAGTTCAACGCCATCAAATCCCAAGACCTGGAGTGCAAGAAAAGGGAAAGACACCCATGGTAGAGCCACCGCCACCAAGAACTACATGAGTTTCATCCAATTTTGAAATCATAGGATTTTCTTTTGTGTTGTGTCTCAAGTTTTCTCTGACCCCACATTGTGGCATAAACCCATTTTCACCATCCAATAATCCCATACCTATCCACTATGTAATCACTGTAACTCAAGGACCAGTTTTCATTCAGTCGTGGGGGTATGATGAGTTGTCATTTGGCAATCACGATATCACATAATCTATAAATAAGAGGCAGACAAATGAGTTAGTATCAAGTAAGTAGTTCTTTGTTTAATTTTTTAATTTCTTTCTCTCAACCCTTTTCCTCTTAGTGTATGCCCACAGTGTGGTGATTGTAATTGTACGGCATCATTATTCGAGTGTGACGTACTTGGACATGCACATGACCAGCAATAAAGATCGAGATTACTTCATCATTATAGCATTCACTTAGTTTAATTATTTATTTAATTTTTT
Source organism: Gnetum montanum (assembly GCA_015680685.1). Taxonomy (NCBI): domain Eukaryota; kingdom Viridiplantae; phylum Streptophyta; class Gnetopsida; order Gnetales; family Gnetaceae; genus Gnetum; species Gnetum montanum. The sequence goes on along the minus strand of MNCI01010622.1, from coordinate 49,711 downwards.
TACTGCTTTCTTAGTTAATCTCTTCTCACACTTAAACTCCTGTTAAACACAAAATGAGTACGACTTTATTACAAGCATTTAAGTGTGACTAATTGGTAACCCAATAGCATACCTAGGATCTGCGCTTGATAATCCCAGTGGTAGTCATGCATGAAGTCCAAGATGTGTATGGATAATTAAGGAATAGATGCTCATCGTAGTTAGGCTAGCTTAGATTCTCTCTCACCCTTTCTCTCTTAGATTAGTTAACATTATCTTCCATCGCCTTCAGGAGCAGCAGTAGCATAGAACACATTATACACCTCACTTTGGACTAAACCATACGTAACAAACTAATACTAGTCCAGGTGGGAAGATAGTGAACTACGACCTAAGGCCAACTATCTAGATGCCATAACTAGTCTGTCTACGGAGTTTGACCGGATCACGTGTGTAACACTCGTATTCGTATGGTTGAGTGTAGGGATACCTCGCCACTCATCAAAGAGTTTTGCTAGCAACTAAAATTCTAAATCCCCATTAACACGGTGAGGTGTTGTATTTATAAACCTACTAGGATGCCACATCAATGGGATCCTGTTGACATGGTCACATCAATGACATCCTGTTAACATAGTCAACCGAAGACTCTTCATCAAAAATCACTAACAACAAAGGAAACCAATTTAAAGATCTAAGCATGCATAGCCAAAATAGTCATAAAAAAGATTAAGCATTTTAGGTATTACATGAAATGCTAAAACTCATCAATATATTTGGATATCATATATTTTAGATACAACATGCAATGCTAAGTTTTGAGAAGACAAAAAAGCTTTTAAAGTCATCTAAATCTAGTATACATCCATCCTACACAATAAACAAGTGACAAAAACTTATTGCATTAAGTAATAGAAACTTGAGTTTAGAAAAAGTTACTAAAATTAATCAAACATTTAACAACTTCTCTTGGCCTTCCAAATTCCTTAGCATTGTCTCGACATCATTCAATGTCAATTAGAAGGTCAAATGAGGTCTTGAAAGTTCACAACCAACACTTTGATGAAACATTAGCATTAGCATCACCTTGATAGGTCATCACATTTATCAAAGCCAAAGGTCAAACTTGTTATTTTCAAACTTAGCATCAACTCTAAATAAGTTACACTTAACTTCAAGATTGATTTTAGATACGCCAAGTTGAAATTGGCAAATTTGGACTTATAAATATAAACTCAAAATACAAAATTTAGGTCAATTTAAGGAAATTTTAGAATATTTGTCAAATTTTAGAAGATCAATAGCATGAGCACCTATCACCATTAAAACACTTGAATGCTTTGCAATCATCTTTTGCATCTTTTACATCATATTTAGAGATAGAATTTTCAGGCTTCTACAACATATTCTAGAGTTAAAATTCTAGTGTCAAAGCTAGGACCCTTAGCCAAAATAGCTTCATTGTGGCCAAAAATTAATTCTATATTTTATCTACATCTTCCCCATCCATATCCTAACCTTCTAGATGTTTAATTCTACTCTCAAAACCTACATTTTTCTTGCAAATTAGGTTTCTATTATCAGTTTTATTACACTTACGTTTTTCATCAATGCTTATAGTTGCAACTTTCTATAGGAGCCAAACACTTTGTTGCCTATTAATAAAGCATTATCTTATTTAAGAAGGAATTCGATACTCGTTCCTCTCATTGGCATGGCCCCCCATTCCCCATCCCCAACCCCCATATCATAGTATCAACATTTCAATATTTTAGGCTATTTTATATATGTTTTATACTTGATTTTTATTCTATCCTTCAAAGTCTATTATATACTTTATTTTTTTTCCAACAATTTACACTTTGTCGTTTTAGCATTAAAACCTTACTTTTTCATTGTCCCCTTGCTATTTCTAGTTCATATGCAATAGGCTAAGTTCATATTGAATTGAAGGTTTCATGGCTTCTCATTTCATAATGACTGATATATCAAGGATTATAACATCCAAAAATAATTTATGGTTGTGTGCTAAGTATTTCAATACTTAGTTTATCAAGGTGTCTTCATAGAAGTGTGAAGAACATTTCTGTAGTAATAACACCTTTGGTCAAATTATTTTGGATTCTTGAAAACCCCCCACCAAATAGTAAGTTGGATCATGCTCATGGAAAAAATCTTATTAATGGTGATATGGTCCCTTCTAATTAATTTACAAATGACTCATTTCTATTAATCAAAGAAAAAAAGTTAATTTTATAGAAACTATTAACATTATTAAACTGTGTTATTTTTCTTTTCATTAGAAAATCAATTGGAAAAGAACTCAATCCATTCATTCCAATTTTAATGATATATGTTTCTAGATTTACAGGTTCAATATTAAATGACTTTTCTCTAACCAATTTTTTTGTACTTTTAAGAATTTATTTGGCTCTCTTAAATACTCACATGCAAACAATGCATTCTTAATAAGAAGAAAACTAGCACTTATTGTTTACTCTCATTTCATTAGGTCTTTTTCAATGTCATTTATTTTATTTATTGATTCTTTCAAATCCACTAATGATTTTATCAATAAAATTCTTCAGTTTTATTTATAAAAAATCTCTAATGCCTGAAAAGTCTTTAAGCATTTGGCTTCAAATACCTAGAAGCAACTTAAGTAGCATGATAGTTTAGGAATCCCTTCTTTACATGTTCAAGATCATCTTCTAATAAAAAATATGACTTATTAGATCTTTACAAAATCTTATTTAGCTATTATTTGCTAATAGAAATATTTACTATTCTAAAGGTAGATAAGGAATGTCCTAAGTAATATGAGTTTTCTTGATCTTGATGAAAGGTTTACATTTTTTCCAGGAAATTTAGAAATGTTATTGTAAGGTCAAAGGCTATCTTTCTTTGAAGTGTGATGGATTTCATCTCAAAAACCTTCAAAGTCATTCTCCTTGATTGTTGATGAGTGGTGGAGCAATCTAACACTCAACCATACAAGTCATAGGTGTTCACATGCAACCAAATTGTAATTCATGGATGAAGCAATGTTAATATGCTAGAAATTGGTTTACATTCAAGACCATTGTCTTCCCATGTGGGGCTAGTGAAGTATATGGGTATGGTTTACCTCACAATGAGGTTTATGATATTTGATGCTGGTAGGCCATCGTTACTCCTAGCAAACATAATGAAAATAAAAATGGTTTCTAAATCTAAGTAAATCAAGTAAATGGGTCTATTCAGGCCTATGAAAATGAGCATTCATTCTTGATCATCCGTACACACCTTAGGATTTGTGTAACTACTACTGGGATACCAAGTGCAACACTACCAGGCATACCAAGCAATAGCACTACTAGGTTACCAAGCAATTATACTTATGTGCTCAAGATTAGGCATACTCATTCTACTTAATAAAAATAGTGATAGTAAAGTGCATGAAATAGTAAAACATGAACTAGGAAAATAGTGAACATTATGCTAAGTCAAAATAGTAAACTAGAGAATGCTGCAATAGTGAGAAATAGCTCGATCTTTATTTTCAGTCATAGCCCAAGTACAAGATGTTCAAACAAATATGTTATGCACTAATTCACACTACATTGCAAGCATTCACACTTCTAGGTGCTAAATTATGAAAACAAATTGAAAGATTTCTACTACTATGGAATAAAAACCTATGTGAATTCATGCACCTAAGTGCTGTATTTATAAGCTACACACATTTTGCGATGTCAAATATATGATGATGTAGCTTATGCTACGATATCAAATCTATGACAACATAGTTGCAATGTCATTGGTTAAAAAAATTAACTTTATCATGCCCACATTATAGTTTGGAAACTCACCCTTAAGTTCAAACAAAATGAGGATAGAATCCCTTACAAAATTAGGAGGTAGATTTACATGATACTAAATGTCATAGTAGTGTTTATAAAATTGACACAAGTTATGACAAGAAAAACTAGACCAAAACAAAATAAGCTGATGAAGCTTGATGTATCCTAAGTAATGCCTAGTGGTGATGACTCCTCCATCAGTTGCTTCACCTTATCATTAGGCTTTTGAAATCTATATTTATTGAGTAGTGTCTAAAGTTTCCCTTTCTCTATTCTAGGGTCATGTACCATCCATGCTAATTGTGCGATGTGTAATGGGGTTAGTACATCCCATGGACATGGTAGCTATAGAAACATATGACTGGCCTTAACATACCATGTCATAAACTATCTCATTTCCTCCTCCAATGCTCTAGCCATCTTGTGTAACTCTTGATAGTCTATCATTCTTTTGTCTAGGTTTTTTGTAATATCTTTCTACCCTTGTGATGAGTGGTGAGGTATCCCTATGCCCAAACATACAAATCACTAGTGTTCATGCACAATTCATTTGAATTCTATGGATGGGACTAGCTGTGGCATCTAGATCACAATACCTTGATCGCAATTCGCTATCTTTCCACTTGGACTAGTGGCAGCTTTATCATGTATGGTTTAGTCCAGAGTGAGGAATATGATTTTTATTATTTTATATTTTATTTTTCTATGATTAACAAAAGGTTGAAACTCAATTTATAATTAATTCAACTAATATAATTACTAATTAATAATCAAATACCATAACATAAGTATCCAATCCCACTTTCCATGCACATCTTGAACACATATAATGTTGTTGGGTTACCAAATGTTAAATGTTGTTGGGATTACCAAGATTCATACACTTTCTTAAAGTGATAGTACTTATGTGCTAAATTAATTAACATGCATTAAAATGTAAATATTAACTAAGTACATGAAAAGTAAATTGCATGGAAAGTAAATCTAATCTAAGTCAAAGTATTGTAATGAATAAGAATCAATCTCGATCTTATTGCCATTCATGGAATATGTCTAGGTACATTACCACTCGAATAAGAATTCATACAACTAACTCAGATCCACTCTCTGGGTACTCACTGACTATTCTCTAAGATTATGGAATAAAACTACAAGAACTTGGCTATTATATTGATAAAACTATGAAAAAATAATGCAAAAATATTGTCAAATCAAGAGCCTAGGCATTATATTTATAGGCCAATCTATACATGATGAGTGGCGAGATACCCCTACACTCAACCATATGAATAACAGCATAGCACGCATGATCTGGTCGAACTCCGTAAACTAAATGCCTACATGCCTCATGGAACATTTAACGTTAATCATTCATTGTCTTCCTAGACTTACTTGTATTTGTCACAGTTGTATGGTTAAGTAAGTCTGAGGTATATGATTTTTATATCTTTTCTATTTTATCTCCTATGCTAACGAGGTGAAGGGTGAAGAGACTAATTGACTAACTTTAACTAACTAAATAAGCACTATTTAACCTAGCGTCAGCATCCATTCCCACTGATGAGTGGCGAGGTACCCCTAGACTCAACCATACGAATACAAGCATACACGCGTGATCCGGTTGAACTCCGCAGACTAAATGCCTTAACGCCACAAGAAACACTTGGGGTTAATCGTTCGTTGTCTTCCCAGGCTTGCTTGTAAGTGTCACGGTGTATGGTTAAGCAAGTCTGAGGTATGTGATTTTTTTGGTATTTTCGGCTTATCTTCTATGCTACCAGGAGAAAGGGTTGAGATATTAAGCTAACTCTAACTAAAGATCTAAGTCTAAATTAACTAGCGTCAGCATCCGTTCCCACTTACCAGACACACCCTGAACTATGCAACTGCAGCTTACCAAACGCTAATCGTTACTAGGATCACCATACGTAACGCAAGTGCTCAAAGTGGTTGTACTGAGGCACCTATTTAGCTTATGTGTGATAAGCAGCCGATTCCTTAGCCAGCCGTACACACCCGTGGGTGCTCGTAACTAAGTCGTACTTATCACACGTTCTAGCCTAGCAATGAGCAGCCGATTCCTCAACTAGCCATACACATCGGACTACCACTGGGATTACCAAGCATAGAATCCTGAAATACGCTACTGGGTTACCAAGCAGCCGATGCTCGTAATTGAGTCGTACTCATGCATTGCGTCAAGGAGCCGATTCCTTGACTAGTCGTACACGTCCATCGACGCTCGTAATCAAGTCTTACTTGAACGCACTAGGAAAGCAGTAAATGAAACCAGTAAATGAAACCACGTGCTGCAAGGTTTATCCAATCAAGTTTGTCTTTATTGCCGTACACAACTTGGGTTCAGGTTACAAGCTGCTCGAATAAAGAGCCGTTCACTCTAGGACTCCTACTACGGGCACATGGGGAAAAATTCTAACTCTGGAGTGATCAATCTGCCAGCGCTTCGCTACACTAGCCAGGATTGGAAAATGAAGGGAGTGTCGCCTCTTATTTTTAGATATGGTGGCAGGACGCGATATCGCGTACACGATATCGTAGGGTAAGACGCGATATCGTGGCCCAGTGCAAGTCGTGTCTCATCATACCCCCATGATTGAATGAAAACTCATCCTCGAGTTCCTTACAAT
>MNCI01010622.1:27638-41683 GCA_015680685.1 Gnetum montanum | reverse complement strand
AGGTAAAAACCAAACATTAGCAATCAATGAAAAACAGTTCATCCCATCGGCCCGAACACTTATTGGGTGACGAATTTACATGATAGATGACACACACACACACAAAAAGATAGAAAAATGTAATGATGTTGTAAAACAAAAATAAGAAAAGTTAACGAAAGTTGTAAAACAAAAATTAGGATAGTTAAGAAATTTGTAAAACAAAAACGTTGTAAAATAAAAATGTGTAAAACTAAAACTGAAAAAGAACTGAGGGCCCCATATGATTAGCATAGGTGGCCATCTCCCCCATGACTGAGTTATGAGGGAGAGATCCGAAGTAGTGAGTGCCTATTGAAATTTCTAAGCAGTACCCCAACTTCTCCCAATTGATGATCTTAAGTTCAGGGGTGGAAGTTGGCGACGCTCACGTTCCAATGTGTCTATGCCACGGTTGTTGGCATGAGTTTCCTCAGTTCGTTCCATGCATATTTGTTTGCTCCTACGAGAAGCTGTCAACCACGGGGTGTCTACTACTTCTTGTGTGGTTGCTACATACAGGCATCTTTGTTGCAGAGTTTCCTGGGCACACCTGTGACATGGAGACATTTCCTCCGTGTCATCACCCGATGAATCACTGTATGTGATGCATGGAACTATCCTCTTCTCGATCTTTCCACATATGTTTATCTTGGAGATTTCCAAGGAAAGATCGCGGATCCTAAGGCATGCATCTACTGTGCTTAGCCATGCCCTTCCCATTATAATTGGGAAGTCCCCTTCGTTGTTGTTAACATCGATCACTAGGAAATCCGCTGGGTAGGACCAACCACACACAGTGGTAATAACGTCCTCCACTAATCCCAAGGGAATAGTGATGGACTGGTCTGCCAGCTCTAGTTGGATGTTGCTCTTCTTAAGTTGGGGCAGGTTCCAGGCGTGATACATCTTTCGCGAAATTAAGTTGACTCCGGAACCTGAGTCAAGAAGAGCTCGATGTGGTGCATTCCCAGCGATCTGCAAATGAATAAAGGGACTCCCAGGATCAGTTAGTTTCCTGGGAAGGTGGCCTACCTTGATCCAGTCAGTTACGGTATGTGTTAGCATAACCGTATGCGTTACATTCCCTTGGACTGAAGGGTGCTCCGAAGTGTTAGTAGTTAGAGGCCTATACATATACCCGTCCGCTTGTTGTTGCGAGAGCCTATCCGGGCTCCTAGTTCTGAAAAAGGGTCTCCTTTTTGTACAGTTATCGCCAGAACTAGTGTCCGGTTGGATATTTACACTCTGAATATTTACAGATCTCGCGGCGTGACGTTGCTGCGGTTGGGTAGGTAATTCCCCTTGCATTGTTGGAGCAGGAGGTGTTATGGGAACTACTTGAGGAAAAGGTGCGGGTGGAGTTAGAGGATGGACAGAATGTGGAATGTCTCCCGGAGGAGAAGGAGTCCTTCTGAAGTACTCCCGAGCGTAGTAGTGACGGCGTGGAGTGTGACTCATAGCGTCACCTGGAGAAACTGGCTGCTGCACATAATAACCATAAGGATCAGGCTGCCGGTAAGGGTATCGATGTGTTGGCTGTGGCATCCCCCATGACTGTGGGTATTGCCACTGCTGATGTTGCTCGATGGGCTGCGGAGGTGTTCCACTTGGATAATACGTCAAGGGTTGGTGGAACTGCCTCGGGTTACCTTGTGGATAAGGTAACCTTCTGGGTGTTTGCCGTTGATTAAGTCTTGGGTTTAATGCATACACCCCAGACTCCTGCAGATGTGAGATGATTGGACAACATCCCTTAGGATGGTCATAATAGCAGACCTCACATCCACCGTCATTGTCTGAATCAGAATTTTCAGCCTCATCGGAGTTAGAGATTTTTCCCTTACCCTTGTTATGTGCAGGGTTAAAGTTTCTCCGCATGTTCTTGCTTTTATCACTACTTTGCTCATCCTTAGACTCTTCTACTATTTTCAGGACTGTTTCTATTCGTGAGTCTAAGGAATCCCACATTTGGTCTACCTTAGCCGATACCTCCGTTGTTAACTTTTGGATCGGCACAGTTTTCCTGTTCACCAACTCTTCGAGTGGTGACTCATCCTCCTCATCACAGAATTTCACTCCCTTCTTACGAAGGGAGGGATCACGGTTGTATTCCTCCGCACTTTCTCTTTTCCGTAGCTCACCCTCTTCTTGCGCTACTTGTTCCAACAATACTTCAACTTCATGGGCTCTTAGTTGGGAGAGTCTCCCTTGGGCGTAAGTCCCAAGAGTTCTTCTCGTTTCATTTCGTAGCCCATCCACGAGGTGGCGAAGTTGATCCCGCTTAGCGTACCCATGGCCCGGGCAACGATGTAGCAATGTGTAGTAACGGGCCATGGCAGCATCCAAGGATTCATGAGCTCCTTGTTTCCAGCCTTGGATCTGCTTACGCAAGTTAGACACTCTGGAGTACGTTTGATATTTGTTGTTGAACAATTCGAGCATCGTACTCCACCTCCTGATGGTTTCCGGTTCTAAGGACCGGTACCAGCTTTCCGCTTCTTTAGTGAGTGTCCTTGGGAACAACTTGAGTTTCTGCCACTCATTGTCTATGTTCTGCAAGGCACAGGCGTCGTGGAATGCCTGTAAATGATGTTGAGGATCAGCGTTGTATCCCCCTTCAAAACGTGGGATATTATTTATATCCAAACGCTTGATCCTACTGTCTTTCAAATGCCTTGTGGGAATCCTAACTGCCTCTCTAATGTCAAGCATACTTCGGGTTGCGAATAGGGGTTCGTCATGATCATCTCTTTCATGACGTCTGTGATGTCTACGTTGTGGTTCCCTATTCTCCCTACGTCCTTGTCCTTGTCCTAACTCCTCTCGACCTTCTTGTCGAGGCATTTCATCTCTTCTACCTTTACTTTCCGCGTTATGCTCATGGTGGCTGCGCCCAGATGTGGAAGGAGAGGGTGAATGATGTGATGAAGGGGAAGAAGAAGGGGATCCATCACCATGGTGATGTTTCTTGCCTTCTCTTCGGCTGCTTCGGCCCCGATCGTTGTGACGATCTGCATGTCTGTCATTAGTGTGAGTGATTGTTCCTGCCGTGAACAGCTTGTGCTCACGGGGATCAGAGCCTGGAATGTGTATCGTTGATCTAAGGCCCTGATGCCTAACCTCTTCACCAGAGTGAGGAGGAGGAACATCATTTTCTAAGAAACCCGTTGTGAGGGGTTCCTCGTCTCCTATTTCACTAATGACGTGGGAAACCTTGCCCTTCAGTAGTGAATGTTGGCTCTCCTGCCTTGCATCCCGAATACGTTGGGCTTTTGTGGGACGATAATCCCTCAGAGTGTAATCATCCGCAACGTATTCAGTAATCAGCTCTTGCATGCCATACCGTACCAAGGCACGGAAAAGCATGTTGGAAGCAGAGCGATCTGGGGGTAACACAATGTTACCTTGCATGTCTCTCCACCGCAGTTGCTCATCTTGATGGAAAACAAAGGTAAAATCTGGCACATACTCATCGGGATGAGTATATGTGACCTTAGCCTGTTGAGGACATGGTTGATTGCGGTTATGTGTATGATGCTGACTTTCTCCTGTATTGTCCTTAGGTGAGTTGATTTCGTGAGAAGAAGCCATTTTTATTGGTGTGCAACTTCACCGTTATTTATTGTTCTTTATTAACTGATTAACCCTAAGGTTCGTTTTAAGCTCACAACGATGTGAGTGATATCCCTTATGTTAAATTGGCGAAAAAACACTTAGTCCCCGGCAACGGCGCCAATGATGAGTGGCGAGGTACCCCTACACTCCACCATACGAAACGAGCGTACACGCGCGATCCGGTCGAACTCCGCAGACTAAATGCCTTAACGCCACAAGAAACACTTGGGGTTAATCGTTCGTTGTCTTCCCAGGCTTGCTTGTATGTGTCACGGTGTATGGTTAAGCAAGTCTGAGGTATGTGATTTTTTTGGTATTTTCGGCTTATCTTCTATGCTACCAGGAGAAAGGGTTGAGAAACTAAGCTAACTCTAACTAAGATCTAAGTCTAAATTAACTAGCGTCAGCATCCGTTCCCACTTACCAGACACACCCTGAACTATGCAACTGCAGCTTACCAAATGCTAATCGTTACTGGGTCACCACACGTAACCAAGTGCTCGATGTGGTCATACTAAGGCACCTATTTAGCTTATGTGTGATAAGCAGCCGATTCCTTAGCCAGCCGTACACACCCGTGGGTGCTCGTAACTAAGTCGTACTTATCACACGTTCTAGCCTAGCAATGACCAGCCGATTCCTCAACTAGCCGTACACATCGGACTACCACTGGGATTACCAAGCGCAGAATCCTGGAATACGCTACTGGGTTACCAAGCAGCCGATGCTCGTAATTGAGTCGTACTCATGCATTGCTTCAAGCAGCCGATTCCTTGACTAGCCGTACACGTCCGTAGACGCTCGTAATCAAGTCGTACTTGAACGCACTATGAAAGCAGTTAATGAAACCACGTGCTGCAAGGTTTATCCAATCAAGTTCTTCTTTATTGCCGTACACAACTTGGGTTCAGGTTACAAGCTGCTCGAATAAAGAGCCGTTCACTCTAGGACTCCTACTGCGGGCACATGGGGAAAAATTCTAACTCTGGAGTGATCAATCTACCAGAGCTTCGCTACAGCAGCCAGGATTGGGAAATGAAGGGAGTGCCGCCTCTTATTTATAGATATGGCGGCGGGACGCGATATCGCATATGCGATATCGTAGGGTAAGACGCAATATCGCGGCAGCCGCGATATCGTGTACGCAATATCGTGGCCCAATGCAAGTCGCGTCTCATCACCCACTTACCATTCACACCCTGAACCGATGCAACCTTGGTTACGAAACACAAATCGTTGCTAGGATCAGCAAGTGTAACGCATGTGCACGAAGCGCTCATACTAAGGCACTTAACTAGGAGAGAAGGGTTGAGAGAGATTTAATAACTAATAAAGCATTTAAATAATAAATAATAAATAATAGTAAATAAAGTCCTAATTATCCTATTCCATGCACTACAAGGTTTATCTAAGAAGTTCATCTTTATTTCGGTACACAAACTTGTGTTCAGGTACAATGTTTGCTCGAATAAAGATTTGTTCACTTTGGAGTTCCTACTGTGGGTACATGGAAATTAATCTATCTCTGGAGAGGGAAAATTGCTAGAGTTTCACTATGGTCTAAGCCTAGGATGAGAAACAAGGGAGAGCCACATCTTATTTATAGACTTGTCAATACACCGTGATATCACATACACGATATCGCAGGGGATGCCGCGATATCGCGTGGGATGTAATATCATGGCCCATGCGATATCACATCCCATCATACCCCCGTGACTAAATGAAAACTCATCCTCAAGTTCCTTACAAAGTATTGGGAACGTATGGGATTATTGACTAAATGGAACTAATGGGATGACATGTGAATGAATCATCATTACAAGACATGACAAAATTGGTGTTCATGACAACAAGAGTGAACAGCTTATTACATTTGACATCAGGCCTTATTTGAAAGTTGAGAGAGAGAGAAGAGAGAAGAGAGAAGAGAGAAGAAGTCTTGCTGCTGCCAACACCAAGATTGCGCCTTCATTGTCCATCTGTAAGCACATCATCGATCTCTTTCCTTGCAAAGCTGCTTCAGCATCGATCTATTCCAAGTGTTCCCTCTAGATCGAATCTGTTGTTGTATGATTTCCATCTGCACAGCCAACATAGTCTTATATTAGCAAGGGTAAATGAATCATCATGTAATTGATACTTTGCTTTGGTAAAAGGTCCATTGGCTGGGTTGTGGCATGGCTAATTGCGGATTTGGAGATATATTAATGATGACTACCAAAGGTGTAGGGGTTAGGAGAAAATCGAGAAAATTAGGCCTTGTACCCCCATGGCTAATCGTGAACCTCTGGTAGCGAGAGAATGGAAAAGGAAAAAGAATAAGAAAGATGGAGAAAAAGAGACAACTATTACATCGATGAAATGAATGTTAAGATGGAAATGAACAAAATAGAGTGGATTCCAAAAATCTTAAGGGAAAGAATTTAACAGATGCACCAAATAGGAATGCCAGTGGGTCCTCCCTAAAGCAGGCTCATGCCCTTAATGCCTTGAAAAACCCACATTCAAAGAGTTTGTAGGCTCTGGGAATGTCCTTTGGAATAATATTTAAAGTCTTAATCGTAAGAGTTTACCAAAAAGAATACAATGTGTCAACCAAAATATACACTAGTGATACAACTAGCAATGAGGTGGATAATGGAGGAAGAATGATGGAAAGAAGAGAATGGAATGGAATCCAAAGAACAAGGTGGTGTACAGCCTCTTATGGAGTTCATCATTAATGTGACTTGGTAAATCTCATTCCAACTCCAGCCTTAAACAACCCACATGCTAGTGACTTCGCATCAATGCATTTGGCCAATCCATCCACTTGAATAACAAGAATGCCTTTACCAAGATCCACCACCATTCCGACGAAATGAAGGAGGAGAGAATGGGAAGCAAGAAGGGCCTTAGTTAAAGGGAACATGTTTATTTAAGTTCCATAAACAGTGCTTATAGTCAAAAAGATTATTTTGTCTAAGGGGTGTGCTTTGAATTCTCACTTCTTCATTTTTTTATTTTTTTATTTTTGTGTTTTGTGTTTTTATGCATGAGAACCACACCATGCAAAGACTTCTTATTTTTATTGACTCAACTTCCGATAATTGGGTAACATCGAAACAGTAAGAAAACTTGAGAAGAAAACATCCAAGCACCCAAGAGAATGGCCAACACAAATGCATCAAGTTCCCTTGAATTCACACCCTTTTCAATCCTTGAGTCCTTCCTTAGTTTGAGAAATACCCAGTCACCAGTTCGTTAATGTTCTTATTAGAAAGGGACTGTACATTTCCAAGCCAAGAGAGACCATAGACTGTTGGGGATGTATGGATGAAGTGGACTCATTGCCTATCATATCAAAAGAAACATACCTTAGTATCAACATCGTAACTTAAAGGTAAAAGTCAAACATTAGCAATCAATATAAAAATAGTTCATACCATCATGAAGAACACTTATTGGATGATAAACTTACAAGATGGATAACACACACACGCACACATAAAGAAATGAAAAAGTATAACGATGTTGTAAAACCAAAATAAGAAAAGTTAAAGAAATTTGTAAAAAAAAAATGTGTAAAACAAAAAACTGAAAAGAACTGAGGGCCTCCAATGATCAACATAGGTGGCCATCTCCCCAATGACTGAATGGAAAGGGTGAGATCTGAAATAATGAACATCTATTTGAATTTTTCAAAAGTGTCCAACTCCTCCCGATTGATGTTCTTAGATTAAGGGGTGGAAGTTGACGATACTTATATTCCAATGTGTCTATGCCTTTGTTATTATCGTGGGTTGTTCCCCCAGTTTTTTTCATGCATGTTGATGGGCTGCTTCCTTGATCAGCTGTCAACCACTGGGTGTTCTCTACTTGTGTGGTTACTACATATAGGCACCTTTGTATTTGTGTTTCTTGGGCACACCAGTTACATGAAGGAGATGCTGAGCATTCCTCCATGTCATCATCCTCTGAGTCACTGTATGTGATGCATGGAACTTTCTTCTTCTCAATATTTACATAAATGTTTACCTTAGATATCTCCAAGGAAAGATCACGGATCCCTAGGTACGCATCTATTGTACTCAACCATGGCCTTCCCATTATAATTGGAAAGCCCCCATTATTACTGTTGACTTCTATCACCAGGAAGTTAGCTGGGTATGACCAACCACACACGGTGATAATGATGTCCTCCACCAATCCCAAGGGAATGATGATGGACTCGTCAGCCAACTGAAGTTGAATATTTCTCTTCTTGAGTTGGGGCAGGTTCCAGGCTTGATACATTTCTAGTGAGATTAAGTTGACTCCAGAACCTGAGTTAAGAAGAGCCTTATGTGGTTCATTCCCAGTGACCTGTAGATAGATTAAGGGGCTTCCAGGATCAGAGAGTTTCTTGGGAAGGTGGCCTACCTTAATCCAATCAGTAATGGTATGTTTTAACATAACCGTATGCGTGAAGCTCTATTGTTGGACTGAAGGGAGCTCCAAATTCTTGTTTGTTGGAGGAGTGTACATAGACTCAGTCACTTGTTGTTGTGAGAGCTTGTCTAGGCTTTTGGTTCTAAAGAAAGGTCTTTTCTTCTTGTGATTGTCAAAACCAGCAGCAAGTTGAATGTTTACAGCTCTCATAGCATTACGTTGTTGCGGTTGAGTGGGGAGTTCCCCTTGCATTATTGGAGCAGGTTGTATTGGGACTACCGACGGAAGAGTGGCGAATGGATTTGAAGGATGGGATGGATGTGAAGTGTCTCCTAGAGGAGAAGGAGTCCTTCTAAAATAATCCTGAACTTGGTAGTAATGTTGGGGAGTTGTGTGATCCATAGAGTCACTTGGAGAAACTGGCTACTGCACGTAATAGCCATAAGGATCAGGTTGCCGATAAGGGTATTGCTATCTAGGCGGTGGCATCCTCCATGACTGTGGGTGTTGCCACTGCTGATGTTGCCCAATGGGTTGTGGTGGAGTTCCACTTGGATAGTGTGTTAATGGTTGGTGGAACTATCTTGGGTTACCTTGGGGATAAGGTAACCTTCAGGGTGTTTGCCATTTGTTAAGTCTTGGGTTGAGTGCATACACCCCAGACTCTTGCAGATGTGAGATGATTGGAAAACATCCCTTAGGATGGTCATATTGGTAGATCTCACATCCACAGTCATTGTCTATTTTAGAATCCACAACCTTGTCGAAGATAGTTATTTTCCCCTTACCATTGTTACGTGCATGGCCTGCATCTCTCCTCTTTTTCTTATCAGAGTGACTACCTCATTCCACCTTAGACTCCTCTATGATTTTTAGGATAGTTTCAAGTCTAGAGTCTAGGGAATCCCACAATTGATCCACCTTAGCCGACACTTCAGTTGTTAACTTCTAAAGCGGCAAGGTTTTTCTGTTCACCAACTCTTCGAGTGGTGACTCATCCTCCTCATCACAAAATTTCACTCCCTTCTTTCAAAGGGAAGGATCACAGTTATATTCTTCTACACTTTCTCTTTTCCATAGCTCCCCTTCTTCTTGCGCTACTTGCTCCATCAAGCGATGAATTTCATGGGATCTAAGTTCTGATAGTCTCCCTTGGGCATAAGTCCCAAGGGTTCTCCTAGTTTCATACATTAGCCCATCTGCGAGGTGGCAGAGTTGATCTCGCTGTGCATAACCATGGCCCAGGCAACAATGTAGCAATGCATAGTATCGACCCATGACAGCATCCAAGGGTTCATGATTACCCTGTTTCCATCCTTGGATCTGTTTATGCAAATTAGACACTCTAGAGTATGTTTGGTATTTGTCATTGAACAATTCTAACATCGTACTCCATCTCCTAATGGTTTCCAGTTCTAAGGACTGGTACCAACTCTCTACTTCCTTTATGAGTGTCCTAGGAAACAACTTTAGTTTTTGCCACTTGTTCTCTATATTTTGCAAGGTGCAGGCATCATGGAATGCCTGTAAATGATTCTACAGATCAACGTTGTATCCCCCTTTGAAACGTGGGATATTATTCATATTTAATCTTTTGATCTAACTATCTTTTTGATGCCTTGTTGGTATCCTAACTACCTCTGTAATATCTAGCATACTTCGGGTAGCCAGTAGGGGTTCATCATGATCATTTCTTTTATGACATCTATGATGTCTACGTTGTTCACTACTTTCCCTTCGTTCATGCCCTTGTCCTCGCTCTCGACTCTCTCGTCGAGGTCTCTCATTTTTCCTACCTCTATCCTCACCGTTATGCTCTTGGTGGCTACGCCCAGATGTGGAAGGAGAGGGTGAGTGATGTGATGAAGGGGAAGAAGAAGGAGAACCATTGCCATGATGATGTTTCTTACCTTCTCTTTGGCTACTACGGCCCCAATCGTGATGACAATCCAAGTGTCCATCCTTGTCATGTGTTGTTGTTCCCTCAATGAATAGTTGGCGTTCACGGGGATCAGAACCAAAGTTGTGTATCATGGAGCGTAGGTTCTGATACCCCACCTCCTCACCATCATTAGGAGGGGGAACCTCATTTGATGGAGAACTCGTTATAAGTGGTTCACCATCTCTGATTTCACTTAGGACATGCGGGACCCCTTTGCCTTTCAACAGTGTATGGTGGATCTCCTGCCGTGAGTCCCTTAAACATTGTGTTTCTATGGGATGATAATCCCTTGTGTCGATATCGCCTACAATGTATTCAGCATATAGCTGTGTCATGCCGATCTGTACCAAAGCACGGAGGAGCATGTTCCAGACTGACTGATCCAAGGGTAACACTATGTTACCTTACAAGTCTCTCCATCACAGCTATTCATCCTAATGGAGGATAAAGGTAAAATCCAGTATATACTCATCAAGATGAGTATATACCACTCGGTGTTGTTGAGGAATTGGCAGATTTTGGTTATGTGTTTTTGATTGCCGATTGTTTCTAGTATGATCCCTAGGTGGTGAATTGCTCTTATTAGAAGAAGACATTGTTATTTGATTTGGTGTGCTATTTAACCATTATATAATTTTTTGTTTAATTAACCATAAGGTTCGTTTAAGCTCCCAACGATGTGGATAATCTCCTATGTTCTACTTAGCGCACAAACACTTAGTCCCCAACAATAGCGCCAATGATGAGTGGCAAGATACCCCTACACTCAGCCATACGAATACGAGCGTAGCATGCACGATCTAGTCAAACTCCACAGACTAAGTGCCTACACGCCTCATGGAACACTTAAGGTTAATCATTCGTTGTCTTCCTAGACTTACTTGTATTTGTCATGGTTGTATGGTTAAGTAAGTCTGAGGTATATGATTTTTATATCTTTTCTATTTTATCTCCTATGCTAACAAGGTGAAGGATGAAGAGACTAATTGACTAACTTTAACTAACTAACTAAGCATTAATTAACCTAGTGTCAGCATCCATTCCCACTTACTATTCACACCTTAAACCGATGCAACCTTGGTTACCAAACGCTAATCGTTGCTGGGATCAGCAAGTGTAACGCACATGCTCGAAGTGGTCGTACTAAGGCACTTAACTAGGAGAGAAGGGTTGAGAGAGATTTAATAACTAATAAATCATTTAAATAAATAATAATAAATAATAGTAAATAAAGTCCTAATTAGCCTATTCCATGCACTGCAAGGTTTATCCAAGAAGTTCGTCTTTATTGTCGTACACAAACTTGTGTTCAGGTACAAATGTTTGCTCGAATAAAGATTCGTTCACTTTGGAGTTCCTACTGCAGGCACATGGAAATTAATCTATCTTTGGAAAGGGAAAACTACCAAAGTTTCACTACAGTCTAAGCCTAGGATGAGAAACAAGGGTATTTATAAACTTGGCAGCGCACCGCGATATCGCGGGGGACGACACAATATCGTGTGGGATGCGATATCGCGGCCCATGCGATATCGTGTCCCATCAATACCCCATGACATTAGATACCTAACATCACATCTTATATCTAACATCGAATACCTAATGTCGAGGCTCCGACATCGGGTACCCGATGTCAAAGTAGATGAAAAAATGTGTTTCATCATATCCCCACAATTGAATGAAAACTTGTCCTCGAGTGTAGAAGAGAAGAAACAAGTTGCTTACAAAATATTAGGACTGTATGGGATTATTGATTGATATGCAAACTATTGACTGACTCTAAGTGCCGCATTACAAAATTTTATTCAAGTGGATACACACAAAATGACAGAGTGACATAAAGACTAGACAAACATTGAAGATTACAAACTTTGTAGAGGTTCTTAAAAATCTACTGAAGATGATTCTTCTTATTGTTGCTAGCAGTGGTAAAATTTTTACCTTAATTGTTATGTCGGTGCTTCTCTAGTTATGTAGAACATTCTTGAAGGGTGGACTAAAATTTCTTCTCATTGCCCCATGGATCTAGCAAACATGTGAAGCTTGAGCTACTATCTTGTATGTGCTATGATGTGTCCATGGTCATATCCTTTGTTGTCCCTCTCTTGGCTTTGTTTTCATGCATGGAAAAAGACCTTTTTCCTTAGGTGTTTCTTTTAGCATAATCTATAGTCACCAAAGGATCAACATTAGTTGTGGTAAATTTCCTTAATAATTAGCCCTTTTGGAGCCCTTAGTTTTCTTTTAAGCATAAGGTGATTACAACATACTATGCCCAAGGCTATGAGGTAACTAAAATCATCAAGCTATTCACATTATTTTGATCAAATACTATTAGTTACCATGATGTTCAAAAATAGGATGTTGGAAAAATTTCAAAAATTTTAAAGCAGGCATCCCTAGCTCCCATGACTAATAAGCATAACTTTGGAAGCACATAGGTGTTTGAATAATTGAAACCAAAGGTCTAATTCAAAAGATGGCCAAGAAATGCTAATGGATATGGAAATAGAAAAGTAGGAAAAATTAATGAAATAGATGAGAAGTAGTCCCAAAATCATGCATAAATTCAAAGAAACCACCATTGATGTTCTAGAAGATGTGAAGGTTAGTTCAAAGCCATGATCAACAAAAGTTATGCAAGTGGGTCCTTCCCAAAGCAGGCTCTTGCCATAATCCCCTTGCATAACCACTTCTATAGATGTTTGTGGGCCCCCAAGAAGTTAAATGTAGATCATGCCTTTGTTCCAAACAACACACAACTACTGTGGTTAGGATGTTGCACTAGACTACACAAAACCAAAAAGCTCATAATCGCATGCAGTAGTGAGGTGAATAATGGAATGAGAAGGGATTGCAGAGATCGGGATGTAAGGCACTTGACCATGTTCACAACAGGTTCTTGTGATAAGTGTGATTAAAATGATGAACATACTTATTTGTCCAAGTTCAGACCAAGTCCATACCATGAACAGACCTTGCATTGATGTGTTCCATCCTACCAACCACCATGAGTCCACAACCAACTCAAAGAACAATCATCACTCCAAAAGAAAAGAAAAGAGAAGAAAGAAGGAAGGGCCTTAGTTAAAGGGGTGCCTTTAGGCATGGGTAACATGTCTTTCTAGCCCCATAGCCCATTATTGTGTCTAAGGGATGTACTTTGAATTCCCATCATTGTTTATTGTTTGTTTTTTTTTTTGTGTTTTTCTTATTTTTTTCTTGAATGGGAACCACACCATGCAAAGAGAAAGCTTCCTTTTTATTGGGTGATGGAGGAGTGCAGATACATTCCAAGAGGAGTCATAAATCACATAAACGAAGTCAAGAAGAGAACCCAACAAGTCCCTTTGAGGTCACACCCTTTGCCATTCCCACTTGGTCATTCCGTCTTTCTTCAAGGTACAATGATCATTGATTAATTTTAGTTTCATAAAGGAAGAACCAAATTATTTTTATGAAAAAGACCTTTTATTCAAAGAATTGGTTACGTCCACCACCCGAGCTATTACATAACTTTCGTAATGCCTAAGACCACCATGTTGTCCACCACCCTAGGTCATGGACAAATGTCACAAATTACATTTATAAAAGGTAATAAAGATAAGAGATTCTGAATTTTAGGAAGCAAATGGATGCATGATATTTAAAAAAAAAATTGAATACATAATATGCACGCAAAAAAAAGTGATTGCACTATTATTCAACATACAGCGCTAATGATCATGTGCCATGATCACCTTAACTCCAACTGTAGCCACTTGTTGGCTTAGCATGGATGTGAAATTTTTTGATGTTTACTTGTTGAATCATGGGTGTACAAACACCTATTTAAATTATGGGTGGCAAGTGAACTGCTACGGAGTATTATTTCTAGATGATATAAAACCATGACCATGCACTAGATTTAATGAGGTCACCATGGCAGGTTGACATTAACAAAATCTTTTAAAATTTGAAAGCAAGAAAATAGGTAACCGAAGTTATCAATGGCCCCATGCCAAGTTGACATTAACAAAATCTTTTAAAATTTGAAAGCAAGAAAATAGGTAAC
>MNCI01010622.1:7240-26640 GCA_015680685.1 Gnetum montanum | reverse complement strand
TCTCAGGGTGTGGGAGTACATGCCCGAGAAGGGAGGACAAGCCAAAGAGCTACCAAATGCTGGGAATCC
The DNA here is from genome assembly GCA_015680685.1 of Gnetum montanum. Lineage (NCBI taxonomy): Eukaryota > Viridiplantae > Streptophyta > Gnetopsida > Gnetales > Gnetaceae > Gnetum > Gnetum montanum. Next base: position 26,571 of record MNCI01010622.1, on the reverse strand, counting down.
TTAGGAATTACGAGTTTATAAGACGAGGAGAACAACAAAGAGCTCAAAATGCTCAAAATTAGGATGATAACACATTCCGATGTAGCAGATCGGGATTGGAAAGAGTGCACGAGTTGGTGTATCTGCTCCAAGGCTGCAAACAAAAAAACAACTGATTAGTATCCAACTTTAACGTAGAAGTACGAGATAAAATTTGGAAATGCACAAGGCGAAGAATTTGAGATTTTTCCATAATATTTAAATGGTTAGAGTTGGACGAATTAGTGTTCTGGAAAAGAACAGTGCATCTGCGCGTCCATATAAAGTAAAGAACAAGGGGCCTAATGAATTTCCAAAGAAACAGAAGGTCTGAAGAGGGGGTGGCCAAAAAGCCGAATAAGATATCCTCATGGGAAAATGTGCACAAAGGAAAAACCTTAGAAACCCAGTCCCATGAAGACTGAGCGAAGGGGCAATGCCAAAAAACATGGACAAAATTTTCAGGACCTCCACAAAGAGGGCAGGTAGGGTTTGAAATCCCAAGGTATTCACGCCGTTTGCCGAATAGCCAAATGGGAGAATGTTGAAAATTTTCAACAGGACCAAACTCTTGAAATAACAAAAGTCCATAATCATGAAGAGGAGAAATCAACTCATCTCAAGGGGGTGAAACCATCCCCACCTTTGCCAATACTAAAATCACTATATGAAATTGAGGTAAAGATCAATAAGATGACGGAGTGGGTACATGAAAAATGTGGAGAATATGCAAACATTATTAGAGGGAGAACCACGCAAGATAACATTAATGACCAAAACAAAGAGAGGATACCAAACCTTGAAATAGGACAGAACACCATTCGATAATTAGAAAGAAGAGTTGAAGGAAATAAAGATAGGGGCTCAACTACAAATCATAAGTATCAATGTGATGTTTGCCTATATGATCACCCCATAGGCTAATGCCCAATCTTGTCACATCTACATGAGCATTGGGGAAGAATGCTACATCCAAATTTCATACAGAAGTACTATGCTCAACAGCAGTGGCAAAACCCCCAATTGTGAGGGAGGCCATTGTCAAACTGGCCACATCCTTTGTATCACTTGAAACCAAGTGCTTATTACGTTCAACACTTTGTTTTTGCAATTGGATCAGCATCCTCTACTTCACCTCATCGTTATTACTCTCCTGAGTATCATCAACCCATGTCCTCTCCCATAGGGTTGCCACCTCATGTTTCTTACACTCCTTCTTACTCCCAATATTCTCATCCCTCACCTCCTTCTGCATCACCACCAGTTGTACTAGAAGGTTTTGCACCATAGCACCAACCAACGAACATTACTTGTACTACTATTATCAACAACAGTGGGAGTCCTCCACAATGTCGAAAGTGTCCTTTCTTTAGGCATGGCCATAGGTAGAGACAGCACAGTTCTGAAACCACTACATCCTCCAACTCAGCCCAAATCCAACACTGTGATGCACCTTCCTCTTCAAACTCAATGCTTCCTATTACCTTATCCAGGCCATCAATTAATACTTCAACAATCATGCGGCCCAATGAATATAACAACGTGAAGCATATCGATCCTTGCATACCATCTTATGATCATGGGTGTCATAGTGGGTTAGCTTCTTATCACATGACCACATCTTATAATCTACCCCACTATGCCTACTTTAATCAAGTGTATGAACCCCAATTTTGGTACATTCCTGCTACTACACTAAAAGACACCTAGTCGTTTGGATATGATTGGACCCCAATATTTCCAACATGCATGGATCCTAACTTTTCATTTATTAATTCTCGCCATGATCAAAGGTTTAGTCATGGGGGATATCCCCCATTCTAACAAGAAGAATTAGTAAATGTTTTTCCTTTTCTTTAATTTTACAATTATTTGTTTTCTAATTTCTTGTTTTTTAATTTGTCGTTTTATCTTTTTGTGGGTAATCTCATCTGTGAATAAAATACTCATGTAACCCATTGGTTGAGGCATTGTTCTATGTTATCAAGTTACAAGTGACTAATTATTTGGATAGTGAGCCACAACATCCATCCACCCATGCTATTAATAAGAGGTTCTTGCTTTGGGGATGATGATATTCTTGTTATCATCAAGACTTAAAGTAACTTTGTACTTATTATGCCCAGAGTGAAGAATGATGAACTAAGAGTGAATGGAAAGGGTGTGACATCAAGGGGACTTGTGAATTCTCTTTAATGACATTTGTATGTACCATTATGTAGCTTGGTTGTACTAAGATCTTTGTAGATCTAACGAACAATGAGAGTAAGAGTGGTAATAAAGGCAATCAAGAAAGGAATGCAATGTTGTTTTGGGAGGTCCCACTGAAAAGACATGCACCCATGCCTGAAGGTTGGTGGCTTCTCCTGATCACCGTTGGGAAAGACATAGTGCAAAAGTGGCCAAAAGAATAAACAAAAAAGAAAGAAGAGAAGCAGAAAAGAAAAGCTCAAGAAAAATGTGCCGTAGACAAATTCGAATCACTCCTCCCTTGTGCAAAACATCAAATGATCGTACACATTACTATCATGATGCTCTTATGGTTGCCTATCATTGGGATGAAATTATGCAATGTCACTAATTAAAGGTATGGACTTGGTTTTGATCTTGAAGCGAAAGGCTAATGGTAATTTAATCATGCACAACACTTAGGATTCATTATGCCAAGGGTAAGTTACCTAATATCCCGATCTTTGCAATCTCTTCTGCAATTCATCTCATTTCACAGTCTAGATACTTCTAACTTGTGTCTTGTGTGGCATAGGATTCATACCTCATAGTAGTGGTACTTAACAGATGTGTGTTTTGTTGCACAGGTACGGACATTTTAAGGTGTGGTTACACAAGGGCATTATAGGTTGGAACCTACTTTGGGGAGGATCCACTTGCGTGACTTTTACAATTTGTACTTGTCACACACCACCACATCATTTTATATCCTCTGAGTATTCCACTACCAAATCTATTCTTTCCTTTATCATCATTTTAATCGAACATTCCTTAGAACCATCACATGTTATTTTTCCTCATCCTTTTTAAAGAACTTCATCATATGACTCGACTTCATTACACTTTTGGTGCCTCAATCTTCACTTGCCCTTACCCAAAACCTTTTGAATCTACCTCAAATCCTTCAATTTTGGCCCTAAAACTCAAAAAATCATCAATTCTCCTAAGTACCCTATCTTGGTAGGGATGTGATATTGGGTACCTGATAGTAGGTCCAACGTGATACTGGGTATGCGCTATCGTGTACACGATATCGTGTCTATAAGAACTATATATATAGGACCCCCACACACTATAGAAGTCATTTTCAACAATTGACGTAGGGGGAGTTGTTCAAATTTTCTTCCACAATTTTCAGTGATTTGCAAAACTAAATTCAACCTTCAATATTTCACTCTTCGATGCTCTGATTTATTTTTCGATTGAACCTAATTAAACCTAGAGTGTTTAACTTAGTCATGGGGGAGGGGTACTATAGAACTTGTGCATAACTTTTTCAAAATTTGCTATTTCCTGAAGGATATCATAGGGGTAAGTACTATCATAATTCACGCCAAATTAATTTTCTCCCTTCACCCAAGCCATCTAAATTATTATATGAGTTACCTGAATAGATCAGGTTTGACATTAAACTTTTAGGGCAACTTCTTTAAAAAATTTCTAACTCTGAAATCATACTAAGCAAAGAATTAAACATTTATTAAAGGCAATGAGTAAGGTATAAGATAACGAAATTTGCTTAATTAACCTTACTAATAATTGGTCCTTGTGTGATTTTAGATGGCTGCTAAAAGAGGATAGCAAGGAGGACTTTCTCAAGGTGCAACTAAATGCCCAAGAGGAGGCAGAGGCTAAGAACCTCAGTAGAACATGTAGAGTAGGAGGCACAATCATTTAGCATTCATCAAGAAACCCTTGTGATAGTGCAATATGGCCATGTAGAGTGTGGCAAAGTTAGAGCCTCGGAACCAGGGCAACATCTTACGCTATCCCCTCAATGTCTCCAAGCCTTTCGGGAGAAGCCCACCTTTACAACTATGATAATGGAGCTCAATTTTGGGCCTTTCACTAAGTTCACCCCTGAGCTAGTGAAGACTCAACTAAAGGCATCTCCACTATTGCCCCATCCTCACAGAAAGTGGTGATTGATATTTGGGTGAAATGTATCAATTCTGGCATGGCAAAGAGAAAGGCACCATTGCCAATGTAGGTGGTGTCTCCATTGATTTTTTTGCAAAAGCCATTGCAGAAGTTCTAAATCTTCTAAACAAGGGATTAAAAGTTGCTCATTTGTTCACTCACTTAGACACAAATGCAAGGAAATTATGGTTGAAATAGGCCTACAACAAGAAGAATAAAGTTTATGGAGAATTAACCCTGGAAGAGAGGATCTACATTAACATTGGCACATATCACCTTTTCCCCACCAAAGGTTTAAATAGATTATCTACCCCATTTATATTTGATAGAGATATTAAGGTAATTTGAAGAAAGGAAGATAGGGAAGCTTGCTTTGCTTTTCCCTTATCTTATCAGGAAGTAGTGCAGATGTGCTGGGATCTTGGGCTACATAAATGATGTTCCTAGAAAAGCCCAAAATGCTTCATATGCTGAACTGCTCAAATAGCTGGTGCCTAGGAAAGATGCTAGCAAGTAGTTAGAATAAGAGGAAGAGTAAACAGTTGGGCTTACTATGCCTCAAACGACAGGATCTAGCCAACAATAAGAAGCAGGGCCTAGCACATAGCCCATAGGCCAACAAGTCCATCAATCGCCACCACTACAACAAGACTATTGGCCATTTATCAATCATCTCTGAACAATCATTGAGACAGCCAGTTCGGGAAGCCGTAATGTCGAAAACTTATTCAAGGTCATTAACGATGTCGTACAGCCCACTATTTTAGTTGATCCTACAAGTGAACATATTTCATTAATTTCAAGAGGAGAGTCCCAATGGTCTTAACAAATCTCTGGGAATGCTGCATCATTTTAGTTTAAGTAGGAAATTGGTGAAGGAGCCACGGTGGTGATCATGCAACACCAAGATGTGGCAAACGTAGCAAAGGTGGTCATAGACTATATCAAAGAATCATTTAACATTCCTGTTATGCCACCAGTAGATTTCATAGGAGCACATGATGCTCAAACTTTGGCTGATCCTTCAATGACTCCTGTGGAACATGAGGATGCTTTGGATCGCTTGCTGCAAATAGGACAAGTTATGACATCCTCGTTTGACATTCCCCAAGATGTCACCATAGCTGATGAGTGGTGAGGTACCCCTACACTCAACCATATGAAATGAGCGTAGCACACGCAATCCAATCGAACTCTGCAGAAGGACTAGTTGTGGCACCTAGACAGTTATCCTTAGGTCGCAGTTCGCTGTCTTCCCACCTAGGCTAGTATTATATTTGTCACATATGGTTTAGTCTAGAGTGAGGTGTATGATGTGTTCCTAATTCTAACGCTACTCCTGAAGGTAGTGGAAAATGATATTAACTAAGCTAAGCTAGGAGGAAAAGGGTAAGAAAATCTAATCTAGCTTAAGTGCGATGAGTAACCGATTCCTTGATCAATCGTACACATCTTGGACCTCGTGCATGACTACCACTGGGATTACCAAGCGCAGATCCTAGGTACACCACTGGGCTACCAAGTAGTCACACTTAATGCTCATAATAAAGTCATACTCGTACCGCGTTACTAGCCTAAGTGCGATGAGCAACCGATTCCTTGACTAATTGTACACATCTTGGTGCACAACTACCACTGGGATTACCAAGCGTAGATCCTAGGTACGCCACTAGGTTACCAAGTAGTCACACGAAGATGCTCGTAATCAAGTCGTACTCATTCTGCATTTCTAAGAGAGAAAGCAATAAATAACATCAAAATAAATAAAGAAAGTGACTACTGCAATGATGAAGTAATCTCGATCTTTATTGCCGGTCATGTGAGTGTCCAAGTACGTCACACTCGAATAAAGAATGACGTACAATTACATTCACCACACTGCGGGCAGACTCAGGAAAAATAAACTATCTCTAGAGTGGCCAAACTACCAGAGCTTCACTACTTCTAACTCTTAATACCTAAAACTAGGAAAGCCACCTCTTATTTATAGAAATTGCGGCATACTGCGATCTCGCATAAGTGATATCGCAGCTACTGATACAATAGGGCTGCTGTGATATCACAGCCAACAAATTCATGACTCATCAATAGCACAATCAAACCTCATTTCCACTAAAGAAAAATTGGTCATGGTTGAAGTTAGGGTCAAGCATGCGGAAGGAAAGTTGCAAATATTGCAAGAAAAGCTTGTCGCCCTACAAGCTGAACAACAGGATCCTTCTCACTTTTTCACAGTTGACCAATTAGACATTTTTAGTACGCAGCAACTAAATAAATTATTGGAAGAAAATAAAAGGATGGCAAGGGAAAAGGAATAGGTCAATTGGGATGCTTCAAAGGCACAAGCTTAGACATATGCACATGTTAAAGCTCTCAAGGCCTTACAAGAGAAAAATAAATTACTTACTACTGAAAATTTTTGGTTAATCACAATTGAGAAACAAAAGAACATTCTTAAAGAAAGTCTCTAATAAATGCGAGAATAACTAGTTTGGGTCAACCAAGATATGAATTTCTTAGCCAGGGAGAATAGAACCCTCTCAATGGAGGAAATCCATGCCATCTGACAAAAGATGACCATAGAAATAAGTGTGTGGAAAAATGAGGCCAAAAAGCAAGAGAAGTTAAAAGAACACTTTTGTGACCAGGTGGGAATGTACAAGAAAATCATCAAAAAAGAGATTCGTATGGCTAAAGCCCAAATTAATTCTTTTAGTGTTCAACACACTAACTGGCGAGCCATACTAGATACTTATGCCTTCGCCCACCAAGCAAAATTGAAAAGTTAGGACATGTTGGGACTTAATAGAGTACATGGAGTTAGCAAAACTATAGTATGCCAACTTGGCCAAGTTAACAACAAGGTGTCCAAGAACTAAGCTCGAGAAGTAGGTAGCTGCCACCTATGATAAATATGAGATGGAGTTTGCAAAACATAAGAAGACATTGCAAAAATTAGAAGTAGTAAATTCTAAATTAGAGGTAGTAAAGGCTAATTACCAAGGTCAAAAAGATGTGGCAGTAGATTTGGCTTATGACTTATGGATTATCAGGAACTTAAGGATAAAGCTAGAGCTTATGAGAAGGAACAATAGCTATTTGTAGCATCGTATGTCAAGGCCAATCAAAAGTTCCAACAATTGTCATGTTCGTGGGAAGTGCTGACTTCATCAAACATTGGAACATCAATATGGAAAAATCATGATCCTTGGATAGAGGAGGAAAACATGTAGGCGCTTCTTCAAAGGTATCCATTTCAGAAGCTTGGAGCATAGGTCAAAGGAAGGAAGCCCATGGAGGAGCCATCACCACTAGGAACCACATGAGTTTCGCAAATTTTGTATTTTGTGTTGGTGTCGAGAATTTTTTTTATCTAGTCCCACACTGCAGCATGAAATAGTCCATGTTTATTCAATAATTCCATACATATCCACTATTTGTAATCAAATGAATTTATTGCTCATTTTTTTAACTTGAGAACGAGTTTTTATTCAATTATGGGAGTATCATGAATTGTAGTTTGCCAAGCCCCGATATTGGGTATGCGATATTGCAGCCTAGATATGATATCATATACACGATATCATGATTCCTGTGTTAGCCTATAAATATAGCAGTCAAGCGCACAACGAGGGAGTCTTTTGGATCGATTAGAGAGTCTTTTAGTCAATTTTTAGTTTTTAGTTCTTATAGTTAGTTTTAGTATTTTTTCTAAGTGCATGCCCACAGTGTGATGCTTGTAATTGTATGGAACCTTTGTTCAAGTGTGATGTACTTGGACACACACATGATTGGCAATAAATATTGAGATTACTCTGTCATTGTAGCATTCACTTAGCTTTTAATTTATTTTAATTATTTATTATTTATTACTATTTTCTTAGTTAATATTTATTTTATTGTCATTTACTATTCTTGTTATTAACGCAGAATGAGTACGCCTTAATCATGAACATTTAAGTGTAACTACATGGTAACCTAGTAGCATATTGAGTAGTGCTTCGAGTGATGTGTGCTTGGTAATCTCAGAAGTAGTACACAAAGTCCAAGATGCATGCTGATGATTAAGGATAGATGCTCATCACACTTAGGCTAGCTTAGATCTTATTTTCTATTGCCCATTAGCTTAATTAAGTTATATTTTATTGTTCTTAGGAGTATCATAGTAGTAGGGAGCACATCATACACCTCACTCTGGACTAAACCATATGTGTCAAAGCAATTACTAGTCCATGTGGGAAGACAACGAATTGCAATCAACGTATAACTATCTAGGTGCTACAACTAGTCCATCCATAGAGTTCAACTAGATCACATGTACATGCTTGTATTCGTATGGTTGAGTGTAGGGGTATCTCACTACTCATCAATGAGGATATTCCCACTTCCAATCCATGCTTCCCACTATAATCATAATAAAATTGTCAATTCATATGCAATGTTTAACCCATAGCTAGTAAGTACATTGTCTTGTCAGTGGTTACACTTGGCTAGGTTATAATTGTCATAGATTGATTCCTTTAGGAGTGTTAGTGGGAAGACTAACAAATAGGGTAAAATAGATAAGTAGTTCATTAAATTTAAAAAATTTCAAATAGGATGAAATGCTTGAAGAGGATGTAAGAATTCACAACAATAAAGAGGAAAGTTCATTGGAAAATGTTGTGAAGATATGCATGATTGGATGTCATTGATGATATAAACAAAAGGAGTTGATTGTAAGAGTGTCTAAGGATAAAGAACTCAACTAACCCAACCAAAAGATATGTAGGTGGATCCTCCCCGAAGTAGACATAGGCCTTTTATTACCCTTGCATAACTTCAAACCAAGAAGTTTGTGGATCCCATGGATGATTAATGATTATGGAAGGTTAAGTACAAAAACCTAGAAGAAACTACCTAAGAATTTTGACACATCAAACCAGGACATCAAACAAGAACATGAAACTGACAGTGAAGTGAAACATGGAAAGCATAAATGGAGGACTGGAATGGAGTTCCTAATTAAGGTTACATGAAGTCCCTTATGAATTTCATGGTTAAATGACTTGATAAGATCCATCCTTAGTCCAAACCAAAACCAACCACATTCAGTGACTTTTCATAATCATTCTAAGACCTATCCATCCCCCTGAGACATAAGAGTGCTTCCACAGAATAACTATAGTTCCTTATTAGAGAAGAAAAGAGAAGTAGGAAGTGAGCAAGGACCTTAGTTAGAGGGGACCTTCAGGCATGGGTAACATGTCTTTCTAGCACCATAACCAGTGCTTGTAGCCCATTTATTTTGTTTAAGTGGTGTGCTTTGAATTCCCAACATTTTTTTGAAATGAAAACCACACTATGCAAATATGTATTCAACTTCCTTTTATTGGTCAACAAATAATGGTAAGAAATCCATGAAAACACACATGCACCCAAGTAAGTGGAAAAGCACAAAGAATACCGAATCCCCTTGAAGTCACAGCTTGTTCAAACCTTTGAATCCTTTCCAATTCCAGAAACTACCAAAGTCAAAAATTTGTTATAGTTCTATTAATGAAAAAGGAACTACACATTTCAAGAACAAGGAAAACCATAGAGTTTGTGGATGGGTAGATGTTTTGGACTCATTACTTGTTGCATGAAAAGAAATCATGTCTTCATTATCAGTAAAAAAATTCAAAGCTAGAATCTAGACACTAACAATCAAATAACTAAATAGTACATACCACCTTCAAGGAACAAATTACCACTGTTCCTAGCACTTATTAACAAAAAGTTAGAAAATCACACCAAAATAAAAGAAAATATAAAAGAAAGTGTAAAATATTCAAGAAATAACAAATGTACTAATGATGTAAAAAAAATTAGAAAAGATTAATAACATGAAAATAAGAAGATGTAAGATAAAGAATGTGTAAAAAAAAAGTTGCAAAATAAAAATGTGTAAAACAAAAATGGTGAAAAACTAAGGAGCCACTTATATAGCTAACATGAATGGCCATCTCCCCCATGACTAAGTTGAAAGGAGAAGATTGAAAATATTGAGCATGGTTGTCCATTCGATGAGGCGTGTATTGTATTAGTTGGCTTATGCTCATGGAAAGGTTTGACTTGTTGTATGTTGACTAGTTGCTTCTTGTTTGGGCTCTTAGGTGTGTAGATCATCATGGCCCTAGAAGAAAAATTTTCATAAATTATATAAGATCCTTTCCACAATGTTTAGAACTAGTTCATTGAGATACATGTGTGGGATTCTCGTAGATAACTTTATCTCTTAGTTGAAGTCTGACTTTTCTAATTTTAAGGTCATGATGCTTTTTGTTGTAGGCCTTGTGCAATGTGTTAAATGATAGGGCCACCAATCGATTTTCATCTAGCAAGTTGAGATTTATTAGTCTTTCTATTTTTACTAGACTCAAGTCAAGGTTGAGGCTACAAGCTATTGAAAGTCTACGGAGCTTAGATTGAATAGGAAGTATTAGTAATTTTCCATACATAAGCTCATAGGGAGAGTAGCCTATAGCAAGTTTCCATGTTGAGTAGTGGGCCCAAAGGGTGTCGTTAAGTTTCGTGCTCCAATCCTATATTTGTTAATAGTTTTTGTTAGAATCCTTGTGATTTTCCTATTGGTAACCTCAACTTGACCATTGGCTTGGGGTGGTAGGGTGTTGTGAGTTTATGTTCAACTCCCAAGTGTTGTATGAGCTTCCAAAAGGTAGTGCTTGTAAAGTGAGTTCCATTATTAGAAATTGATGCATGTGGCACACCAAACCTATTTACAACATTTTGTTGTACAAACCAAGTAGTAATACAAGATGTACAGTTAGTGATGGCTACTACTTCTACCCATTTTGTACAATAGTCAACAATGACTATGATGTATGCGTTTTCATTTAACATGGGTGTGATGGGACCTATGAAATCAATGTCCAAGATGTCGAAGGATTCTAGTGGTTGAATCCATTATTAAGGTCCCTCCATTGGAGTAGTCATTCCACCATCTCGTTGGCATCGTTCACAATAGCAGACATATTAGTGAGAATCCCTGATCATTTTTGGCCAATAGTACCCTACCATTAAAATCTTAATGGCTGTGTGCCTCCTAGCATAGTGGCCTTCGCAAGGACCTTCATGAGCATCTTGGAGAATGCGTAGTTGATCAACATCAGGGACACATCAACAAACCAAGCCATTGGTGCACACCTTGTAGAGGTGTTTGTTGATCTCCATAAAGCATTTTACCTAGTGAAGAAACTGTTGTTTCTTCTAGTGATCCAACCCTTGTGGCATCTCTTGAGTGAGAAGATAGATGAGAATGTCATCATACAATTTAGGTTCATTGGAAAATTGTTTGGTTATAGCCCTAGAAATGAGGAGTTCATCAAAAAACATATTAGATAATGGGATTTCTTCCTTTTTTTGTCCCATCATAATTGAGATAAGTGATCAACAACCACATTCTTAATACCCTTTCAACCTATCAAATTCTTGTAAGATCACCAGCCATCATATGACATGAGAGCTCACCATTGAGTTATTCATCAAGAAGTAGATGGAACTATGGTCTTTGTGCACAAACACTTTATATCTAAGCACATAATGGCTAAACTTTTTTAGAGCAAACACCACTGCCATCAGTTCTTTTTCTATGATGGTGTAGTTTAGTTATGCATCCACAATGCTTCGGTTAGTGTAGTGGATGTAATATGAACATTTATTATCATTCATTTATGCAAGCACAGCTCCCAAGGTATAATTTGATGCATCTATCATAACATGAAACAATCTAGACCAATCAGGTGCTTGTAGAATTAGAGTTTCTACAAGTTTCTCTTTCAACTATTGGAATGCTTGTTCACATTCTGTGGTCTAGATAAATGGAACATCTTTCTTTGTCAGCTCCACCAACAGTTTTGTGATCTTAGAGAATTACTCTATGAATCATCGATAGTAGCCAATATGTCCAAGGAATGATTGTGAATCTTTGACAATTTTTGGTTGGTGAGTTATTCCTTGGATGACCCTTATTTTTTTGGGGTCAACCTCAATTTCTGCTTGTGATATTCTATGCTCCAATATAATGCCTTCTTAGACCATTAGATAACTGTTTTGCCAATTGAGCTTGAGTTTTTTCTTAATGCATTGTTTCAGTACTTGCTTAAGGTAGTCCAAGGCTTGCTCAAATGTAGTGCTATAGGTGGAGAAGTCATCCATGAAGAATTTCCCACCACTACTGATTTGCTATTGAAAATTGCTTAGAACCAAGCATTGGAATGTAGCAAAGGCATTACACAAACCAAAAAGCATCTTGTGATATGCAAAAGTCTCCTAGGGACTTGTGAATGTTATCTTGGCTTGGTCCTTTGGTGCAATTTGAATTTGGTTATAGCCACTATAACCATCTAGAAACCTATAGTAGCAATGCCTAGATATTGTGTCTAACACCTGATTAACCAATGGCAATAGAAAATGATCCTTGAATGTTGCCATATTCAGTAGCTAAAAATCAATGTAGACTACCACTTACCACCTTTCTTGGGTACAATAACAACTAGACTCACCCACTCACTATTCACAATGGGATAAATGAACCCCATCTTAAGGAGTTATTCGATTTCCTTTTTGATGTTCTAATTTAGTTTGGGGTTCAATCACCTCTGTGGCTACCTCTTTGGCTTCTTGGTCAGATTAGTGTAAATGTGATGCTAGCATGTCCTAGGATCAATCCTTGTGAGTTCAAGATATGACCAAGCAAAGGCTGTTGACCATTTTTCACCCACATTCAATAGCATCTTTTTCTATTCTCGAGCAAGATTTGCATTGATTATGATCGGCTTCCCATTCTTCAAAAATACATATTCCATGCCAGTTGATAGAGTTCTTAGTTCAAGGGGCTCCTACTTGAAATTTTTAGAAATTTCCAACTATCCCCAATAGGTATCATCATTTGTATCATTAGAGAGTTGGTGATGAACATGCTTTAGTTCATCCATGCCTATGATATATGCACATGTCAGGCTCTCAGTTGGTTCCATGCAAAGTGTGTTGCTTTTAGAATTAGTAGTCAACCATTGGGTGCCTTCCTATTTTGTTGTTGTTGCATATAGACACCTTTGAATTTTTTCTTCTAGTGCACATCGCTTACATGCAGAGATGGATGCTCATTTTACTGACCAAATTTTTTGCACACAATTATACCCTGTATCACTGTACAAAATGTATGGAACTACTTCTTCTCGATCTTCTCGAATGCATTTTCTTTAGATATTTCTAAGGAAATATCTCTGATGCCCATTCTTGTATCAACGATGCTTAACCATGTCCTTCCCATGATGATTGGGAAGACCCCTTTGTAGTTCTCCACTTTGATCACTAGGAAATTAGCAGGATAAGAGCACCCATAGACAATAGTCATAATATCTTCTGCTAGTCTCAATGAAATAGTGATGGATTGTCTTGCCAATTCTAATATGATATTGATCTTGTTGAGAGGAGGTGGGTTCCATGTAGTATACATCTCATGAGAGATTAGTTTGACACCGAAACCTAAGTCAAGAAGAGCTTTGCACGGTTCATTCCCAGCAATCTGCAAATAAATCAAAGGACTTCTAGGATTTGCTAACTTTCTGGGAAGGTTTCCAGCATGGATCCAATTAGATACAACATGAGTAAGCATCACAATATGGGTCCTAGGTGGTGTTTGGTTTGAATGGGACTTAAAAGAATTTGATATAGAGGAAGACAGAGGAATAGGATTGTCAACTATAGGTGTATTTAAGGGCTTAGGTAGACTGCATGGCCAAAAGAAAGGTCTTTTCTTTGATCAAGTATTTGAACCACTTGATTGATGAATTGATTGTAGATTAATGGCCCTAGTAGCATTGCGTTATTATGGTTGAGCTAGTAGTTCATCGTGCATAGGTGGAGTAGGTGGTAGGTATGTGGATGAAGGAGGAAGACATGTAGGAATAAGGGAAGGATAAGGATAAGAGGTGGTATCCCTTCTTGCATGGGGAGAATGAGTTCAGTAATAATCAGAAGGATGGTAGTGAGATTGGAAAGTAGAAACATGACTAGAGGAATCACGTGGAGACAAGGATTGCTAAACGTGATACCCATATGGATTAGGTTATTTGTAAGGGTATTTGTTTCCTTGGTGGTGCTAGTTCCCATGATTGTGGTTGCTACCACTATTGATATTGTTTATATGGTTGTGGTGGAGTTCGACTTGGATAATACTATTGTTGTTAATGGAACTACCAAGAATTACCTTGAGGATAAGACAATATTTTGGGTTTTTGCCTTTGTATGAGTCGTGGATTCAAAGCATACATCCCAAATTCTTGTAAGTGTGACACTATGAGGCAACATCCCTTAGGATGTTCATACTAGCAGCCATCACATCCATCATCATCATTTGATTTTATTTCTGTAACTTCCTCTATTATAGCAATATTATCCTTATCTCTTTGATAAGTATGTTCAACTTCCTTTCGCTTCTTGTGCTCACAATCACTACCTCATTTTTTGGACTCTTCAGTAATTTTTAGGACAACTTAAAATTTGCTAACCATGGAGTCCCATAACTGATCAACCTTCACTGTATTTTGGATTGAGATTTTTAAAGTGATAAGGTTTTCCTATTCACCACCTCATCAAGTGCTAATTCTTCCTCATTGTCACAAAATCGAACCTCTCTCTTGTGAATGGAAGGATCATAATTATACTCTTCTACACTTTGTCATTTTCTTCATTCACCTTCTTCCTTAGCTACCTACTCAATTGGTCTTTGGATCTGATGGATGCTTAATTCTGACAGTCACCCTTGGGCATAGACGCCAAGGGTTCTCCTTGTTTCAAAATGAAGCTTATCTACAATGTGGTGAAGTTGGTTCAGTTGAGAATAACCATGGCTAGAACATATATTCATTAAGGAATAATATTGGCTAATGGCGGCATCCAATGGTTCATGTGTTTCTTGTTTCCATTGTTGGATTTGGCTTCTCAAGTTGGACACTTTGGAGTATGTCTAATATTTATCATTGAACAATTTAAGCATTGTACTCCATTGTCTAATAGATTCTAGTTCTAAGGATCGGTACTAGTTTTCTGCTTCTTTAATGAGTGTCCGTGGGAACAACTTAATTTTTTGCCACTCATTCTTTATGTTCTACAAGGCACATGCATCTTGAAAAGCTTGGAGATGGTTCTATGGATCCAAGTTATATCCCCCTTTGAACTAAGGAATATTATTCATGTTTAGCCTTTGGATCTGACTATCCTTAGAATGCCTTGTTGGAATTCATACTGCCTCTACAATGTTTAGCATGTTTCTGGTAGCAAGTAAAGGCTCATCAAGGCTTTGATTTTGGTGTCTCTAATGACCTCTACTACCCCTTCATTCATGACATTGTGTCTCTCTTGAATGCTCATGCCCCTGGTCTTGCCTTGCTTGATGGTCCCTTTGATCATTTTGGTCTCACCGATCACCTTCATCATAGTTGCACCCTCTACAATTGTGATCAAAGCTAGAAGAAGAAGATGATGATGATGAAGGTGAAGAGGAAGGAGGACTAGCACCATCACAGTACTTGATACCACCTCTTTGGTGATCGCCACCATGATCACGATCTTGTTTCTTATCCACATCCCTACCTTGACTTGCATCTTTGGATCCTTCTTTGTCATTGGATCCATTCTTACCAAAACTAGGATTGTGAATTGTGGACTATAGGTTTTGGTTTTGACCTCCTTCACAGAAGTCAAAGAGAGGAGTTTCATTGAATGGAAAACCCCTAGAGAAGGGCTATCCATCATCTTTTTGGTATAGTAGGAATGGGAAATCATTAAATCCTTTTCCTTTTGCAAATTCATAATGCTATTCTAACTAGCAATCCCTAAGGTGTTGTGCCATAGTGGGACAATAATCCTTGGCATCACTATCTTGCATAACATACTTGGCATGAAGTTCCTAGAGACCCCATCGTTAAGAATTTTTTGGAGCATTGCAAGAATGGATTGATCGAGTGGCAACACAATGTTGCCCTCCATGTCACGCTACCGCAATTGTTCATCTTGGTGTAGGATGAAGGTGAAATTTGGTACATACTCATTAAGATGAGCATATACCACTTAGTATTGTTGAGGCATTGGTAGATGTACTTTGTTAGACTTGGGAGGAGAATCTCTCCTATGAGAATTGATGAGACGCGATATCACATGCACCGTGATATCGCATCCTATGCGATATCGCATACGTGATATCACGGTCCGGCGCCAAATCTATAAATAAGAGGCAGCACTTCCCTCATTTCTCATCCTTGTCTAGAAGTAGCGAAGCTTTGGCAGTTTGATCACTCCATAGATAGATTAATTTTCCATGTGCCCGCAGTAGGAGTCCTAGAGTGAACGGATCTTTATTCGAGCAACATTGTACCTGAACACAAGTTGTGTACAACAATAAAGATGAACTTGATTAGATAAACCTTGCAGTGCATGGAATATGATTTTATTTAATTGCTATTTATTACTTTCCTAGAATGTGGTATGAGTATGACTTGAGTATGAGCATCTAAGGATGTGTACGGTTAGTCAAGGAATCGGCTGCTCGTCGCATGCAGTATGAGTACGACTTGATTACGAGCATCTCGTGTGACTACTTGGTAACCCAGTGGTGTATCCAGGATCTATGCTTGGTAATCCCAATGGTAGTCATGCACAGCGGATATGTATGGTTAGTCAAGGAATCTGTTCCTCATCGCACTTAGGCTAGATAGATTCTCTCAACCCTTTCCTCCTAGTTAAGTGCCTCAGTACGACCACTTCGAGCACGTGCATTACGTGTGGTGATCCCAGTAATGATTAGCGTTTGGTAGCCACAATTGCATTAGTTTAGGGTGTGTACGGTAAGTGGGAACGGATGCTGATGCTAGTTAATTTAGACTTAGTCCTTAGTTAGAGTTAGTTAGCTCTCTCAACCCTTCACCTTGATAGCATAGGAGAAAAACCAGAAAAGACGATAAAAATCATATACCTCGAACTTACTTAACCATACACCGTGACAACAACAAGTAAGTCTGGGAAGATAACTAATGATTAACCCCAAGTGTTCAATGGGGCGTTTAGGCATTTAGTCTACGGAGTTCGATCGGATTGCGCGTGCTACGCTCGTTTCGTATGGTTGAGTGTAGGGATACCTCACCACTCATCAAGGAGAAGACATTTTATGTTAGAAAAAATAAAAATGTAGTGTGCTTCTAAAAATTGTGGTAGTAATCTTAAGATGTGATATGAATCTAAGGTTCGTTTCAATGATTTGAATAATTTTCACTAAGTCCTAGATAGTGCACAAAACAACTAAAAGGTCCTTGGCAATGGTGCCAATGATGAGCAGTGAGGTATGCCCAACCATACATGCATGCTCGAGGTGGTCATGCTTGTGTTCATTAACAACTAAAAATTAATTGCTTAATTAAAGTGCATTAAAGTGAAGTACATGGAAATAGAGTGCATAAGAATTAAATGCATCAAGGAAAAATTAATCTATTCTCGGTGTTGCAAGGACGATCAAAAGGATTCGTTTTTATTCCCATCACATTGCTATGCTCAGGTACATTAGTGATCAAAGAAAGATCCATGCATACTCAAACTCCTACTCTGGGCACTCAGAAAATATTCTAACTTTGGAGAAAACAAACTGCAAGAGCTTCACTACTCTATGCAAAAGTCTATGAAAAACTCAACTAAAAACTTATGAAAAATGTGAGCCCAAGAGCTATATTTATAGGTCGACATATACTTTGTAATATCAGATATCCAATAACACATTATGGGCTCTGATATCGGGTATCCAATATCGAGGCTCTGATATCAGAGTGTGTCAAAACATGACTCATCAACCATGTTTTAAAAAATTCAATATTATTTAGCTTGTTATTTTCCAATTAATCTCAACCTTGAAGATCTTAGCTTAAGATTGATTATCAAATTTAAGTAATGAAATCTTGTTAATGTAGGTAAAGGATTTGATGATGCTTTATTATGGTTGGATGTTTGCTTGATGTTATAAATATTTTGTTTGTTTTTCTTCTTCTTTCTTTCTTTCTTTTTTTTTGGGAGAGGGAAGATGTATTGTTGGAACCCTAGGCTAACACTTTATTGTTATATATATATATATATATATATATATATTGTATATTGGAGGCTAATAAGGAAATCATCATTTGCAATGATGGTAAGGTACCTATGTTTTAAGTTGAAGACCTAGGTTCAAGCCCAAGTGCAACCACTCAAAGAGGTTAGCTTTTTGTTCATCTACAAGTGCTAAAATTCCATCTATACCCATAAGAGTTGCAATGATGGAAATCATTAATTTTTAGTTCATAATAGAAGAGTTTCTTTAGTTCATTTCCATATAGTATAACATTCCACAAGTCCCACAATGTGTGTCTAAATTAGTTGTATGGATTTTTCTTCTTCTTCTTCTTCTTATCTTTTTAAATGGTTATGCTTGAATGTACCAATGGATGGAAATAATGAATGAGATTAGTCCTTTCATATTACGCGATATCGCGGCCACCGTGATATCGCATCCCCTGCGATATCGCGTCATCCCCTGCGATATCGCGGTCCGCTATCAAATCTATAAATAAGAGGCGGCACTCCCCTCATTTCCATATAGAGATTAGAAGTAGCGAAGCTCTGGCGGATTGATCACCCCAAAGATAGAATATTTTCCATGTGCCCATAGTAGGAGTCCCCCAAGTGAACGGTTCTTTATTCGAGCAGCTTTGTACCTGAACGCAAGTTATGTACGACAATAAAGATGAGCTTTGTGAATAAACCTTGTAGTACATGGATAGGTTTATTTAATATTATTTATTGCTTTTCTAGTAGCGTGGCATGAGTACAACTTGGTTACAAGCATTGACGAATGTGTATGGCTAACCAAGGAATCAGCTACTCATCGCGATTAGATTCTCTCATCCTTATCTCTTAGAACGTGGGATGAGTACGAATTCATTACGAGCATCTACGGATGTGTACGGCTAGTCAAGGAATCGGCTGCTCATCACACTTAGGCTAGTTAGGCACCTCAGTATGAACCACTTCGAGCACGTGCGTTACGTGTGGTAATCCCAGTAACGATTAGCGTTTGGTAGCCACAGTTGCACAGTTCA
>MNCI01010621.1:8107-20004 GCA_015680685.1 Gnetum montanum | reverse complement strand
AATAATGATAGAAGTCATTATGAACATAGTTTGCAATATCTCGGCGTCATCTACATCCATATCCTCTGTGGCTATGAGTAGAATTTTGTTGTTCAAGTTGAACTTCATTGGTGTAGGGACACCTTTTTTGACTCCCTTTTCTATACTCTATAGATGGGTTTTGTAGGTTTTAGGGTCTAGAAAGATGTATTGGGGATCAAGGAGATGTCTCATTCTACTAAGAAATGTATTTGGAGAGATGTCTCCCCCAAATTGGGGATAGCATAAGTGAGACATCTCAACTCTTGAGGAGACATCTCAACTTTCAGGAAGATGTGTCCCACCTAATAGATATGTGTCTCTTAAGTCTTGGATTTTTATAGGAGACATCCTAGGATAGCTAGAGATGATCCATATGGTTAGGAAAACTTTTGAATTTGTTGTTCCAATCTGGAAAAGAACCAAATAATAGGAGAAAAATATAGAAACAACCAAGAATATTCTAGATGAGCTTGACAAAGGTTTCCTAGGTTTCTTATCTTGGTTTACACATAAATATTATTATTTTATGTTTTGTATGATCATGAGATGAGAAGAGATAGGCAAGAGATGCCATGAGAGCACATTATATAAATGCATGATTGTGATTATAGCTTGATGAGTGGTGAGGTATCCCTATGCTCAACCATATGAATACGATCGTACATGCATGATTCGGTTGAATTCTAAGGACTAAGTGCTTATGCATCTTTATAAAACCGAGATGGGTTAGGCAATCGTTGTCTTCCCAAGCTTACTCATATAGTGTGATTTTATGGTTAAGTAAACTTGAGGTATATGATTTTTATATATTTTTATGTTTTATGTCCTGGTGCTATGAAGGTAGAAGTGAACTGATTTAGTAATCAATTTAATTTAACTAGTTGACTATGCTCTAACTAGTCCTAACATTAGCATTCATTCCCACTTGCTGTCCACATCCTAAACTAGTGCAACACTACTGGGATTACCAAATGCTAATCATTACTAGGTTACCAAGTGTTCTACACATGCTCGAAGTGGTCATACTGAGTCTACTTACTTGGGGGAGTTAACAAGGAGAGAGAGAGAGAACATTAATTAACTAAGGAAAGCATTAAATAACTATAAATAACATTAAATAAGTGATTCTGAATACTACAAGGTTTATCACAAAGTTCAATTTTATTTGTAGCCACAAGGTGTGCTCAGGTACATAATGCTCGAATAAAGATTCGTTCACTTTATGACTCCTATTGCAGGTGCTCAAAAATAATTCTAACTCTGAGAAGGAGAAAAGGTAAGAGTTTGGGTAAGGGACTAAGACTAATTAACCAACTATTGCCAAACCAAGTGTTCCCGCCTCTTATCTATAGGCGACAAGACAAGCCATGATATTGCATGTTCGATATCGCTTGGAAGGCTTCAATATTGCGTACTTGATATCATGGATGGGATATCATACCCTCGATATCGTGGCTCTTCATTCCCCCATGAATTAATGAAAACTCATCCTCGAGTTCCTTACAAAATATTGGGAAGGTATGAGATTATTGACTAAATGAGAACTGACAACGATAGGAAATAATAGACACAAAGTACCCAGTGAACGGATCGACAAACATATTACAACATTGGTGTTCATGCCCTTTGTGGTGAACACTGTACATAGATAACATCCAGACCCTCATCCGATAGCTTGAAGAGAAAGAGAGAGAGAAAAGAAAATGAGGTACATTGTTGTCGATGCTAAAAATGTGCACTCTAGTGTTCATCCATAGCCACATGACCAAACTTGTTCCTTGTGTAAACGCTCTAGCTCTAGTCCATCTTGAATGGTTCCTCCTATCCTAGTCCATTGTTCATGTAATCGCCATCTACACATACAACAAAGTCATCAATTAGCAAGGATAGATAAGACATAATGTAGTTGATACCTTGCCTCAATATAAGTGCATTGGCTGAGTTGTGGGTATGGCAGATACTGGGTTAGAGGTTTTTAATTGATAACTACCAAAGGTGTAGGGGTGAGGTAGGTGATCGAATGAAAAAATTTGTGACAAGGTCTCCACAATTAAGAGTAAACCTCCGGTAGTGATAGGGTGGAAAAATTGAAGGAACAATGAAGATGAGGGAAATAACAATGGTGAAGCTAATAAGATGGATGTCATGGATGGGGATGAAACAAGAAATGGTTGATTGCAAAGAATGTTTAAGGGAAAGAACTTTACAATTACATCAAAAAGGAATGCCAGTGGGTCGTCCCCAAAGTAGGCTCATGCCTTTTATACCCTAACAAACTCACAAATCAAAGAGTCCATAGGCTCTTGGAATGACATATGGAAATAAAGGTTAAGAACTTACCCACAAGAGTTTATCAAAGACTAACAATGCATTAACCAAGACATAGACTATTCATAAAACTAACAATGAGGTGAAATATGGAAAGAAATATGGAAGGGGAGCAGGAAATGGAATGGAATCCCAAATGCAAGGTTATGTAAAGTTCCTCATGTATTATGTGCTTAAGGTGATTGAATAAAATTCATCCCAAGTCCAGACTCACCAACCTTCAAGCATGGGTAACATGTCTTTCTAGTGCCATAACCAATGTTTTCATCCCATGTTTCTTTATTATGTCTAAGGGGTGTGCTTTGAATTCCCACTAGTTTTTTTATGTGAGAATCACACCAAGCAAAGAATTATTTAGATTCATTCAACTTCCTGATATTTGGTCAATAGCAGAATCGTAGAAAACCCATGAAAAGCATCCAAGTACCTAAGAGAATAGCCAATACAAATGTGTCGAATCCCCTTGAGGTCACACCCTTTTCAACCATTGAATCCTTCCTTGGTCTGAAGAATACCAAGTCACCAATTCATTAATAATTTTGTTTAGAATAAGGGATAGTACAGTTCCAAAGCCAAAGGAGACCATAACGTTGAATGGATGAATTGATGATGTGGACTCATTGCTTGTTTTTATCAAAAGAACCATATCTTAGTATCAATATTGAAGATAAAAGATAAAAAAGAAACATTAACAATCGACATTATTGTAGTCCATCCCACCATCATGAGCACTTATTATATGACGAATGGAAGTAAATCAAAAAAAGAATAGTAAAAATGTGAATGATGGGTAAAACAAAAATAAGTAAAATTGAAAAGATGTGTAAAAAAAATGTGTAAAATAAAAATACAAAAAAGAGCTAAGGGTTTAGAATGGTTAGCATTGGTGGCCATCTCCCCCATGACTAAGTTTGAGGGAGAAGATCCAAAATAGCAAGCAGGGTTGTCCACCAATAATGGTAGTATGGATACTGGCTATTCTAGGCTCATGGAAAGGTTTGGTTTGTTGGATGTTGAACAACAATTTCTTATCTGGGCTCTCAGGTTTGTAAATTATCATGGCTCCTGAAGGAAAAGTTTCATGAATAATATAATGTCCTTTCCATAGCATTTGAAATTTTAGTGCATTGTGGCACATGTGTGGGGTTCCAATAAAGAACCGTATCTCCCAATTGGTAGTTAACTTTTCTAATTTTTAGGTTATGATATTTTTTATTAAAAGCCTTTCGTAATTCATTAGATGACAAGGTGACTAATTGTTTCTCATCTAGCAGGTTAAGGTTCATCAACTATTCTTTNTAAAATGTGTTCCATTGTTAGAAATAAGTGCACAAGGCACAACAAACTTGTTAAAAAATTTTTGTTGAACAAATCGTGTAGTGGTAGATGATGTATAATCCATAACAGTGGCTACTTTTGCCCATTTTGTGAAATAGTTAACGACAACAATAATGTAGGCTTTTCCATTGGACATTGGTGTAATAGACCCCATAAAATCAATTCCCCATATTTCAAAGGGTTCTAAAGGTTAAATCCATTATTGTGGACCCTCCATCCTAGTAGTCATTCCCCCATCATGTTGGCAGCACTCACAAGATTGGACGAAATGATGAGCATCCTAGAACAATGTAGGCCAATAATATCCTTCAAGTAAGATTTTAATGGCTATTTGTCTCCTAGCATAATGACCCCCACAAGGGCTCTCATGAGTGTCATCAAGAACTCATAATTGATCTACATTGGGAACACAATATTGAACAAAGCCATTGAGACATACCTTATAAAGGTGTCCATTGATTTCCATGAAATATTTGGCTCGATGAAGAAACTATTGTTTCTTTTTAGAATCCAGCTCTTGTGGTGTTTCTTATGTAAGGAGATAGGTAAGAATGCTACTATACCAATTTATTTCTATGGTTAATTGATTATTTACTACACCTGCAAAGAGGTATTCATTAGGAAAGTGATTAGAAAGTGAATATTTATCCTCTTTGTTATCCCATATTAACTAAGATAAATGATCAACAATAATGTTCTTGGTGCCTTTATGATCTATCATCGTAAGATTGAACTCTTGTAAGATTATGAGCCATCGTATGATGCGAGGGCTCACTGTTGGTTGATTTAGTAGGAACTAAATTGTAGTATGGTCTGTGTGTACAAATACCTTATAGCCTAATACATAGTACCTAAACTTATCTAGTGCAAACACCACAACCATTAATTCCTTTTCTATTGTCGTGTAGTTGAGTTGTGCACCAGCAAAAGTCCTACTTGCACAATGGATGTAATAAGAATGTTTTTGGTCATCTAACTATGTATGTACAGCTCTTAAAGCATAGTTGGATGCGTTAGTCATGATGTGGAATGGTTTGGACTAGTTAAGAGCTTGTAGAATAGGTGTTTCTACAAGCTTCTATTTTAAAGTTTGAAAAGCTAACTCACATTCTTTGGTCCATTCGAAAGGTACGTCATTTTTTGTTAGTTCAACCAATGGTTTTGCAACCCTTGAAAAGTTCTCTATGAATCTTCTATCATAGCTAGTGTGTCCAAGGAATGATTGAATGTCTTTTATAGTTTTAGGTTGATGCGTGTTTCCTTGGGTGACTTTAATCTTTTCAGGGTCTACCTCTATCCTTGTTTGTGAAATATTATGTTCTAATACTATGCCTTCTTGGACCATTAAATGGATTTTTTGCCAATTAAGCGTTAAATTGGCTTCAACACATCACTTTAGTACTTACTCTAATCGGTCCAAGGCTTGATCAAAGTTCGCTCCGTAGGTGGAAAAGTTGTCCATGAAGACGTCCACAACATTTCCTATTTGTTGTTGGAATATACTTAGAACCAAATGTTGAAACATTATAGGAGAATTGCACAAGCCAAATGATATTTGTTTGTATGAAAATTTTCTTGAAGGACTTGTAAACATGTTCTTGGCTTGGTATTCTAGTGATATTTGGATTTGGTTGTATCTACTGTATCCATCTAGAAAATATAGTAGCGATGCCCTACAATGGTGTTTAAGACCTAGTCGACGAATGGCAACCGAAAGTGATCTTTAAATGTTTCCATGTTTAGTAGCGAAGTCTATACACATCCTCCATTTACCTTCCTTTTTGGGCACAATAACTAATGGACTAACCCATTTGCTATCAGCAATAGGGTAGATGAACCCAGCTTTTAAAAGTTGTTCAATTTCATCTTTAACCACTTGCTTTAGCCTTGGGTTTAATCACCTCCGTAGTTGTCATTGAGGCTTCATGGAGGGATCAGTGTAAATCCTATGTTGGCATATCCTAGGGTCTATTTTGGTTAATTTATGATATGACCAAGTAAAGGCTTTCGACTATTTGTTCACCATTTTCAACAATCTCTCTTTTTGTTGAGGAGCAAGCTTAATTAATGAACACTGATTTTCCATTTTTGAGAAATGTGTACTCCATGCCTGTGGGCAACAATTTTAACTCCAGGGGCTCTTACTTAAAGTTTCCAAGGATTTCCAACTTCCCCCAGTTGATATTTTCAATGTCAAGACTTAAAAGTTAGCAATGGACTTGATCTAATGTGTCTATGCTATCGATGTAAACACAAGTCAAACTCTTAGTTTGTTCCATGCAGATAGTTGAGTTGCTCTCTTGGTCAGCTGTTAGCCATTGGGTGCATTTCTATCTTGTGGTTGCCGCATATAGGCATCTTTGTATGTTAATTACTTGTGCACATTGGTTGCATGTAGGCAATTTTAATCATTGTACAAACCAAGACTTCTGCAAGCAACTACACCCTGTGTCAATGTATGCGATGCATGGAACTTTCTTCTTCTTGATCTTTTCAAACATATGTTCCTTTGATATCTCTAGGGAAAGATCACATATTCCTAGGCATGCATCAATTGTGCTTAGCCATGCTCTTGTCATTATGATTGGGAAGTCTCCCTTATAGTTGTTGACTTGAATCACTAGGAAGTCAGTTAGATACGACCATCCACAAACAGTGGTAACAATGTCCCCCACTAGTCTTAATGGGATAGTGATGGTCTGGTCAACCAACTCTAAATGAATATCACTCTTTTTTTAATGGAGGTAAGTTCTAGGGTTTGTACATTTATTGAGAGATTAAGTTGATACTAGAACCTAAATCCAAAAGATCCTTGTAAGGTTCATTCCTAGCGATTTGTAAATATATAAGAGGACTCTTAGGATTAGAGAATTTCCTAGGAAGATGCTCACCCTGGATGGCTAGAGTATGTGGTAATGGAGTTAAGGGTGGAAGAGATGTAGTCAGATGAGAAGGATAGTATGTTTGTGGAACATCTCCCCTAGGAGAAGGAGTTCTATAATGCTCATGGGTCTGGTAGTAAGGTTGGGAAGCAATGTGACTAGGAGAGTCACTTGGAGAGATTGGCCAATGCATGTAGTATTCATATAGGTTGGGTTGATGATAAAAGTACTATTGACATGGTGGTGGAATTCCCCATGATTGTGGGTGCTACCACTATTGATACTACTCATTTGGTTGTGGTGGAGTTCCACTTGGATAATACATCAAGAGTTGGTGAAATTGCCTTAGGTTACCTTAGGGATAAGGTAATCTTTGGGATCTTTGCCTTCTATTTAATCATGGGTTGAGTGCATACACCCAAAACTCCTTTAGATGTGAGATTACAGGGCAACATTCCTTAGGATGGTCATATTGGCATATCTCACATCCATAATCATTATCTATATCCGAATCCACAACCTCTTTGATGATGGAAACTTTGCCCTTACCTTTGTTACATGCATATTCAGCTTCTCTCTTTTTTCTCCTTTCTTGATCACTACCTTCCTCTCTAGACTCCTCTACTATTTTGAGAACTATTTGAAATCTATTATCTAGGGAGTCCCACATTTGGTCCACCTTTGCTGATACTTTCAATGCAAGTTTTTGAATGGACAAGGTTTTCTTATTCACCATCTCTTCAAGTGTTGATTCTTCTTCATCCTCACAAAATCTAACTCCCTTCTTTCGAAGGGAAGGATCTTTGTTATATTCTTCCACACTCTATCTTTTCCTTAACTCACCTTCCTATTTAGCAACTTGCTCTAACAATCTTTGTACTTGATGGACCCAAAGCTTAGATAGCCTTCCTTGCGAATAAGTCCCAAGGGTTCTTTGCATTTCATTCCTAAGCCCATCTATGAGATGGTATAGTTGTTCCCTTTGCAAGTAATCATGGCCTAGGAAATGATGTAATAGTACATAATATCAGCCCATGGTAGCATCCAAGGGTTCATGTCCTCCTTTATTTCATCCTTAGATTTTCTTTCACAAGTTGGACAGTCAGGAGTATGTTTGATACTTATCATTAAATAGTTCTAACATGGTACTCCATCGGCGAATGGATTTCGGTTCTAAGGACTAGTACTAGCTTTTTGCTTCCTTGATCACTTTCTGATGGGACACGATATCACATGAGCCGCGATATCACATCCCATGCGATATCACGGTCCGCTACCATGTCTATAAATAAGAGGTGGCACTCCCCTTATTCTTCATCCTAGGCTTAAAGTAGTGAAGATTTGGTGGATTGATCATCCTAGAGATAGATTAATTTCCATGTGCCCGCAGTAGGAGTCCCCAAGTGAATCGATCTTTATTCGAGCAGCTTTGTACCTGAACACAAGTTGTGTATGGAAATAAAGATGAGCTTTGTGGATAAACCTTGCAGTACATGGAATATGTTTTCTTACTTATTATTTATTACCTGTTGTTAGTGCGGAATGAGTACAACTTGATTACGAGCATCTATGGATGTGTACAGCTAGTCAAGGAATCAATTGCTCATCGCAACGCAGTATGAGTACGACTTGATTACGGGCATCTACAGATGTGTATGGCTAGTCAAGGAATTGACTACTCATCACAATTAGTCTCTCTCACCCTTAACTCCTAGAATGCAGAATTAGTACGACTTCATTATGAGCATCTATGGATGTGTACGACTAGTCAAGGAATTGGCTGCTCATCGTGATTAGGTTCTCTCACCCTTATCTCCTAGAATGTGGGATATGTACGACTTGGTTATGAGAATTCAAGGATGTGTATGGTCAGCTAAGGAATAGATGGTTATCACACTTAGGTTAGTTAAGTGCCTTACTACGATCACTTCGATCATGTGTGTTACGTGTGGTGATCCCAGTAATGATTAGCATTTGGTAGCCATAGTTGCATAGTTCAGGGTATGTACGGAAAGTGGGAACGGATGCTGATGCTAGGAACTTAGTGCATTAGTTAGAGTTGGACTTAGCTTCTCAACCCTTTCCTCTTAGCATAGGAGAAAAGCATAAAATACCATAAAAATCATATACCTCAGACTTGCTTAACCATACACCATGACACATACAAGCAAGCCTGGGAAGACAACGATTAATTAACCCGAAGTGTTCCAAGTGGTGTGTAGGCATTTAGTCTGTGGAGTTTGACTGGATCATGCGTGAGATCCTCGTATTCGTATGGTTGAGTGTAGGGATACCCGCCACTCATCATTGGTGCCATTGCCAGGGACTAAGTATTTGTATACCAATTAGAACATAAGGAAATCACTCAAATCATTGGGAGCCTTAATGAACCTTCAGGTTAATTAATTAGATAAGAATTTATATAACGGTGAAATAGCACACCGATAAAAATGACTTCTTCTCACAAAGCTAATTCACCTAGGACTAACACTGAAAATAGCTAGCAACATACAACACATAACCAAAACTAGCCAAGTCCTAAACAATATAAGATAGTTTATACTCTTCCCGATGAGTATATACCTGATTACACTTTTTATCCTCCATCAGGATGAACAATTATGCTGGAGAGATCTATTTGGTAACATAGTGTTACCTCTAGATCGATTTGTCCCGAACATGCTTCTCCGTGCCTTAGCACAGACTAGCATGACTCAGCTTTATGCTAAATACGTTATGGAAAATGTTGACATAAGGGATTATCATCCCATAGATTTACAATGTATGAGGGATGCAAGGCAAGAGGGACAACATGCATTTTTGAAGGGCAAAGCCCCACACGTCCTTAGCGAAATAGGAGACATGGAACCATTCATTACAGGTTCCTTAGAAATTGATGTTCCCCCTCCTCATTATGGTGAGGAGGTTAGACATTAGAACCTTCGATCAACTATACATACTACGGGTTCTGATCCCCGTGAACACAAACTATTCATAGAAGTAGCAACCACTCACACTAAGGATGGACACTTAGATCGTTATAACAATCGGGGCTAAAGCAGTCGAAGAGAAGGTAAGAAACATCACCATGGTGATGGCTCGCCTTCCTCTTCTCCTTCATGCCACCACTCACACTCTCCTTTCACATTTGGACATAGCCATCGAAAACATAACAGTGAGGATAAAGGTAAGGAAGATGAGAAACCTCAACAGGAAAGTCGAGAGGTAGGAGGAGGGCAAGGACATAGGGAGAGTAGGGAACTACGTAGACATTATAGATGTCATGATAGAGATGATCATGATGAACCCCTACTCACAACCCAAAGCATGCTTGACATTGCAGAGGCTGTTATGATTTTCTCAAGGTAATTAAAAGATAGTCGGATCAAGCTTAAGTGGAAAAATATAGATAATGAGTGGTAGAAGCTTAAGTTGTTCCCAAGGATACTAACCAAAGAAGTAGAAAGCTGGTACTAGTCCTTAGAATTGGAAACCATTAGGAGGTGGAGTACGATGTTTGAAATTTTCAACAGTAAATATCAAACGTACTCCAGAGTGTCCAATCTACGTAACCAGATCCAAGGCTAGAAACAAGGTGCTTATGAACCCTTGGATGCTACCATGGCCTACTACTACACACTATTACATTGTTGCCTGGGCCATGGGTACACACAACAGGATCAACTGCACCATATCGTGGATGGGCTAAGGCACGAAACGAGAGAAATCCTTGGGACTTATGCCCAAGGAAGGCTGTCATAACTTAGAGCCCAAAAAGTACAAAGCTTGTTGGAACAAGTAGTGCAAGAAGAGGGTAAACTACGTAAGAGGGAAAGTGCGGAAGAATACAACCACGACCCCTACCTTTACAAGAAGGAAGTGAAATTCTGTGATGAGGAGGATGAGTCACCACTCGAAGAGTTGGTGAACCAAAAAACTTTGCTGATCCAGAAATTAACAACCAAGGTATCGTCCAAGGTAGACCAAATGTGGGATTCCTTAGACTCAAGAATTGAAATAGTCTTGAAAATCGTAGAAGAGTCTAAGGAAGAACGAAGTAGTGACAAAGGTAAAGAAAAGTGGAGAAATTGAAGCCCTACACATAACAAGGGTAAGGGGAAAATTCCTATCTCTAATGAGGCTGTGATCCCTAACACAGATGATGATAGTGGATGAGAGGTCTACTACTATGACCATCCTAAGGGATGTTGCCCAGTTATCTCACATATACAGGAGTCTAGGGTATATGTGCTAAATCCAAGATTCAATCAATGGAAAACACCCCAAAGGTTACCTTATCTACAAGGTAACCCAAGTCAGTTCCACAAACCACTAACGTATTACCCAAGTGGAACTCCACCATAGCCCATTGGATAACATCAACAGTGGAAATACCCACAGTCATGGGGAATGCCACCGCCAACACAACAGTACCGTTACCGACAGCCCAATCCTTACGGTTATTATGTGCAGTAGTCAATTTCTCCAGGTGACTCTACGGGTCACACTACTCCCCAACGTCACTACCAAGTTTGGGAGTACTTTAGGAGGACTCCTTCTCCTTTGGGAGACATGTCACACTCATTCCATCCTTCAACTCCATTTGCACCTCTCCCACCTGTAGTTCCCATACAACCTATTCGAACAATGCAAGGGGAATTACCTACTCAACCATAGCAATGTAACACCACAAGAGCTATAAATATTCAACCTGTAAATATGCAACCGGGTGCTGGTTCTGAAAACTATACAAAGAAGAGGCCCTTCTTCAGAACCAGAAACCTAGAAAAACTCTCGCAACAATAAGCAGTTGAGTACATGTATAGGCCTCAATCATCTAACCCTTCAGAGCACCCTTCAGTCCAACAAAGTATGCATATGGTTATGCTAGCACATACCATAACTAATTGGATCAAGGTAGGCCACCTTCTCAGGAAACTAACCCTGGGAGCCCCTTAATCTATCTATAAATTATTGGGAATAAACTAGATAGGGCTCTTCTTGACTCAGGTTCTGGAGTCAACTTAATTTCATGAGAGATGTATCAAGCCTGGAACCTACCTCGACTTAAGAAGAGCAACATCCAATTGGAGCTGGCAGACTAGTTCATCACCATTCCTTTGGGATTGGTGGAGGATATTATTACCACTGTGCATGGTTGGTCATACCCGACCGATTTCCTGGTGATTGAAATCAACAACAACGAAGGGGGCTTCCCAATTATAATGGGAAGGCCATGGCTAAGTACAGTAGATGCATACCTAGGGTTCCATGATCTTTCCTTGCAGATATCTAAGATAAACATTTATTGAAAGATCGAGAAGAAGA
>MNCI01010614.1:0-64396 GCA_015680685.1 Gnetum montanum | reverse complement strand
GCCCCAAGAATGATTAAGAGAAAAGAAAAATGAGAAAAATTACAATGCTTCCACTATTGAAAGCATAATGTGTGCTTAGGTTTTCACAAGACCTAACATAGCATTTGCTATGGGAATGTTGGGTAGATATCAGAGTAATCCAAGCATTGATCACTGGAGGGCTACAAAGAAGTTGATGAGGTACCTTCAAGGTACAAAAGATTACATGCTTATGTATAGAAAAACTAAGAATCTAGAGGTGATTGGCTACTCTAATTTAGACTTTTTTGGCTATGTTGATTCAAGAAAATCAACATTTGCTTATGTTTTTATGCTAGCTGGAGGAGCTGTGTCCTAGAGGAGTTAAAAGCAAACCTTGGTTACTACTTCCACACTGGAGGTAGAGTTTGTTTCTTATTTTGAGGCTACTTCATATTGTGTATGGTTGAAGAGTTTCATGTTGGGCCTTAGAATTATAGATTCTATATCTAAGCCATTAAGACTGCTTTGTGATAATTCAATTGTTGCTATTATGGCTAAGAATAATAAGAGTGGCAGTCGAAGTAAACACATCAACATAAAATACTTAGCCATAAGGGAAGGTGTTAAGAAAAAGAAAGTGATCATTGAGCATATAAGCATTGAATTGATAATAGCTAATCCTTTGACAAAAGGAATGCCACTAAATTCATTTAAGGATCATGTAGTTCAGATGAGACTTGGTTCCATAATATAATTTATATGTACAATTTTATAGTATTAATGAAACTATTATTTACTTGTGATGTTTTCTCATATTTAGTTTGCACATATATTTATTAAAGAAAATTTACATATGGTAGGACCTAGAATGAACATTGGGTTTATTCATAATTTTTTTTATAGAAAAATTTTTAGCATCTAGATAATATGAAAAAATCTCATCCATGATATTTTTCAAGGGTTTACAACTAGTTACAAACCTGATGCTAACCCTCATTTCGTATATGAGCTTAGGACTAGTATTAATGGATTTATTTAACAACTAAAATTTTATGAAATTAAAACTAAAATTTTATTACATCTATAGAGCCTATGGATTTGGACAGTAGAAATGTATATGCTATGAGTTTTCAAAAAATCATTAAGAAAATTACATAATATTCTTGGTAACAGTTGAAAGAAATCAACCAAATTTGCATGGTAATATCGTACTTATACCTAGTGTGCTTAGATGTTCTTCTTCAACACTATTTGTATGGTATAATCAATATATTCATTCTTCACAAAGAAATTTTAGTCATCTACAAGTTTTAACTCTTAAATGATAATATTCCATTTATGCTATAGTAATTGTGAATCAAAAATGGTAAGAAATAGGAACGGGTAAATAGTTTACTATTGAGTTAAGGCCTAATACTATTTAAATAAAAATATTTTTTCCTTTGGTATTCATTATTTTTTTTGAAAAAAATATTTTTTTACTTATTTTTAAATTTAATTAAGATTAGAATAAAGAATGTGCTCTTGAATATTCCATTTATTAATTTATAGAACATTCTTATAAGACCATGCTTTATCTTTGATTTCCATCATCGCTTTTTTCAAGTATATATTCAATGAGAATCTAAAAAGATTATGAGTGTAGACTATAAATTAACAAATAATTTTAGTTTCTTAGAGCATAATATTTGTTTCAAGAAGCACAATATCATATTGTGTTTATCTATTCATTTTAAATTCATCAAGCAGAAAAAGCTTCTAATTTTTTTTCTTATTTTCAATATTCATTTTCAATATTAGGATCCCATATAATACATCTAGAAAGAATAATTGGATGAGCAATGACATGATATAGTTTCTTTTGGATATTTCAAGCCAAAATAAATTCCTACTTACATTTTCTTTTTAAATACAATAAGAGTTTTATGCTACTTGCAATTCTTTGAGTAATATACTAATCACATTTGTAATGCATTGATTTCATTTGTCAGTGATAAGTGGCTCAAGTGATTAGCTTATTGTCTTGTTATGTAAGAGGTTACTAATTGAAGGATTATATGAAGACTTAGGGTGGCTTCGATTTTAGATAATCTATAGGAATAACACCTTAGATGGTTTGGACATGTACAAAGAAGATTAGATAATGAGCTTGTAAACGAAGATTACTACATCACTATTCAAGGGAAGCCACTGAAAGGAAGACCAAAGAAGACATTGGAAAAAACAATTAAAGAAGATTTGAATAAATTGCAAATTAACAAGGATTTTCTCTTCATAGAGGCAAATAGCAAAAAAGAACTCATGTAGCTAAGCCCATTTTATTGAAACAAGGCTAGGATGATGATGATACCTTACTTTTAAAGGCCACTAATTTTGACCTCTTAACATTATCATCTCTTTCATATATTTCCTCTAAGTGATCATATATTTCTTTAGTTAATTTTGACCTTACTCTCATTTTTTGTTCAATCTACAAGGATATAATTACAACCTTAGAAACATGATAGAACATATAGAAGTGGACAAAGAAAATACAAAAATATCCTTAATGTCACATCCTTCACATTCTCCCTTAGTTCTTCACATTTTTTTCCAAGCATAATGATTAAGAATTTATTTTTAGGTTGATGAAGAAGAAGAATATCATTACAGCCATGGTAAGAACCTCTTATTAATGGAATGGATGGATGGATGACGTGGCCTCACTCTCCAAATAATCAATTCCTCATGACTTGTCAACATAAAGAAAACCTCACCTCAATGGGTTCGAGCATAGTGAAAATCATTAACATCGTTGGATGAACTCTAGGATTAAAAGTCATTCTAAAAATAAATATAATAATTTAAGCACACTAATATCTAATTCTAATGTAAAAATGTATTCTTCTCACAAGCACAATGATACTAAATTGCTAGTCCCTTGAGAATGTAGGGTGATATATACTCATCCAGATGAGTATGTGCCTAACTTCATGTTCATCCTACATCCAGATGAACAACTATGATGGCAAGATATGGAGGGCAACATTGTAATGCCTCCAGATTAATTTATGCCCAAGATGCTACTCCAAACTCTTAGGAGGTTTAGCATCTAGGATCTTCAAGCAGAGTATGTTGTGCATAACCATGATTATTGGGACTACCATTCTACTAAAACACAACATAGGAGAAATAAACACCAAGCGAAGCACCATAAGGCTTTGAAGGGAAAATGTTTTACCAATCCCTTATTCCAACTCAACCAAAATGAAAATGAGGATCCTCACTTTGGGAATTCTCAACATGAAGATTCTCCACCCCTTGATATTGGTGATTGGGGCTTGAACCTATAACTGCAATTCACTATCAACAATCCATGTTTAAGAAAAAGTGGGAGTTAAAGTAGGGGATTAAGCAAGCATCAAGATGAAAATAAATTTGATGAACATGACCGTGAAAATCATAGAGGAGGTGGTAGATACCATGTTGTTGGTAGTCCTCCTCCATCTTTGTTCTCTTTATATGCATCTTCATCTTTCTCTTTTGGTTTTGATAGACACTACAGAAAGGACAACCATCATGAATGTGAACACTAGGACAATAATGATCATTGGGCCCACCATGAATGAATTGGTAGTAGAGGATATCATAAGCATCATCAAAATAATAATGATGATGAGCCTTTGCTAGCAACTTGGAGTATGCTGAATATCACAGAGACAATGAAAATTCCAACCAGGCATGTGAAAGATAGTCAAATCAAGCAACTTGAGATGAAAAATATCTCCAAATTTGAGGGAGGATATAACTCTGAACTAAAAACACATATTCAAGCCTTTCATGATGCCTATGCCTTATAGGATATTGAAAATGATTGCCAAAAATTAAAGCTATTTTCAAAAACACTCATTAAGGAAGTAGAAAGTTGGTATCAATTCTTAGAGCCAAAATCCATTCATAGGTGGAGTACAATGCTAGAATTGTTCAATAATTTTTGCAAGTGGAGTACAATGCTAAATCTATTCAATGATAAATACAATACATACTCTTGAATGTCTAATTTGAAAAGGCATATCCAAGGATGGAAGCAAGGAACATATGAACCCTCACATGCCACTATGGGTAGATACTATTCTCTCATACATTGATGCCTGAGCCATGGTTATTCTCAATTGGAACAACTTCACCACATCATATATAGACTTAGGACAGAAATGAGAAGAAATCTTGGGTTTATGCCCAAGGAAGACTAGTAGAACTTAGAACCTATCAGATCCAAAGGCTAATAAAGTAGGTAGCAAAAGAAGAAGGAGAGTTGAGGAAATGAAAATGTGTTGAGGAATATAATGTGGATTCTTCCATTAGAAAAAGGGAGGTTCAATTTTTTGATAATGAGAAAGAGTCATCACTTGATGAGGTAGTGCAACAAAAAACCTTACCAATACAAAAATTTATTTATGATATATTAGCTAAGGTTGATAAATTATGGGATTCTTTGGATGAAAAATTCCAAATTTCTCTAAAAAGCGTAGAAGAATCAAGAGAGTAGAGTAGTGATCATGATTGCAGGAGGTGGAAAGAAGCTAAACATGCTTACCAAAGGAGTAAGGGCAAGGCTATGATAGTAAAAGAAGTTGTGGAGTCAAAATCAAATGACAATGGTGGCAATGTCATTTTTCAATACAAACATCCTAAAAAATGTTACCTTGTTGTGTCCCATTTGCAAGAGTCTAGGATATACGCATTGAATCCTAGATTGGCATGAAGGTAAGACCCTAGAATACTACCTTATCCTCAAGGTAATCTAAGGTAGTTACACTAGCAACAACAAGCTTATTATCTAAGTGGAGCTCCATCATAGCCATATGAGAAATACCTATATTGGAGACACCCATAGTTGTGGGGGATTCCACCACCATTGCAATAGTACCCTTATAGGCAACTAGATCCATATGTGTACTATGTTCAACAACCAATGTCTCTACATAAATCTTCTACTCATGCTTCTTTCCAACATCACTACTACCCTCCATAGTATTATAGAACTCATTCTCCATATATTAGAGGGAAAACCCCATATCCCTATCACCCTCCTCATCATTCAGCACATGCTTCTCCATTCTTAACCTAATTATCACCTACTCCATCCATGTAGGATGAGCTTATATCCCAACCATAACAATGGAATGCTACCTTGTTAACTTACACCTGGCTCCTTAGCTGAGTCAATTGGAATCAAGATCCTTTAAAAGATCATTCTTTTGAACTAATAGCTCTATTAAATCCTAACCTACTTATGTGATTAGTCACCATGTATCTCCTTCATCCTTTTCATCTATTTCTTTCAAGAGTCCTTCAAACCAAACAAATCCCAAGATCTACATGGTTATGTTAACCCACAATGTATGTGATTGGATCAACATTGGAAACCTTCCTAGGCAAATATCTAATCCTAGACATTCTTTCATCTATTTGCAAATTTTTGGGAATGAGCCATGAAAGGCTATTCTTAACTTCTTTTCTAGATTTAATGTGATTTTTCATGAAATATATAACACCTAGAACCTGCCTCCTCTCAAGAAGAGAAACATCCTTTAACAATTGGCAAATCAGTCCATCACTGTTCCTTAGAAACTAGTGAAGGACATTAGAGATCTTTTCCTAGAGATTTTCAATAAAAATGCATTGGTTGAGCATTATTGATTTACAATTGGGCATTAGAGATCATTTCCTAGAAATTTCCAAGGAAAATGGATCTAAAAAGATTGACAAGAAGGGAGTTCCATGCATCACATATAGTGATATAGGGTGTGACTACATGCAGAAACCCTAGTCCTTTAAAAAAGCATCCATTTTTTCATGCAAGTAGTGTGCAAATGAGGTAGATATTCAAAGGTGCCTATACATAGTAGTCACAAAATAGAAGGACACCCAGTGGCTAACAATTGATCTTGGAAGTAGCACACTTTGCATGGAACCTACTAAGAGTCTAAAATATGCCTATATTGAAAGCATGGATGAACTATAGCAAGTTCATCACCAACTCTATCATGATGCAAATGATGATACCAATTGAGAAGAGTTACAAATCCTTGAAGATTTTAAATTATATCCCTTAGAGTTGAAAACTCTACCTACTAGCATGGAGTATGCATTTTTGAAAAATGACAATCTAGTAATCATCAATGCCAATCCAGTAATCATTAATGTCAACCTTGCACCTAAATAGAAATAGATGCTATTAAGGGTGGTCAAAAAATAGCCAATATCCTTTACTTGATCATATCTTTACTCATAGAGATTGATCCTAGGATATGCTAACATCATATCTACATTGATCTAAATGTGATGCCAAAGAGGTATTTGTAGCAATGATTAAACCTAAAATTGAAGTAGATTATCAAAAAAGAAATCAAATAACTCCTCAAGATAGGGTTTATCTATTCCATTAAGAATAGTGAGTGGGTTACTCCAGTCATGATTATGCCAAAGCAAGATGGCAAGTGGTGAGTCTGCACCAACTTTTGACTATTAAATATGACAACATTCAAAGATCACTTTCCATTCCCATTTGTGGATCAAGTATTGAACACTATTTCTAGGCATTACTATTATAGCTTCTTGATGGTTATAGTGGCCATAACCAAATCCAAATCATGCTAAAGGTTTAGGACGAAACAACATTCATGAGTTCCTAGGAGACTTTTGCATATCAAAAGATGTTTTTTGATCTATGCAATGCTCCTGCAACATTCCAACTCTTGGTCTTGAGCATTTTTCAACAACAAATTGGTTATAGGATGGAAGTATTCATGGATGAATTCTCCACCTATGGAACCACATTTGAGCAAGCCTTGGACCACCATGAGTAAGTGCTTGAAAAGTGTGCGGAGATGAATCTTCAACTCAATTGGTAGAAAAGCTATTTGATGGTTCAATAGGACATTGTACTAGGGCTCAAAATTTATTAGGTAGGGATTAACATGAACACTAAAAAGATAAGTGTCATCCAAGGAATAACTCAATAATTAGAAATTGTTAAATATTTTTGGTCATTCCTTAGACACACTAGCTACTAAGATCGCAAAACTATTGGTTGAGCTAACAAAGAAAGATGCTTCATTCATCTGGACTAAAGAATGCAAAAATGCATTCTAGAGCCTCAAGAAGAAGCTCATAGAGACTCCGATTCTATAAGCACCTGACTAGTCCAAACCATTTCATATCATGATAGACACATCGAATTATGCCTTGGGAGCCATATGTATGTAGTTGGACAAAAAGAAACATCCATATTACATACACTGCACAAGTTAAAGCATTGTTGGTGCATAGCTAAATTACACCACAATAGAGAAAGAACTAATGATGGTGGTGTATGCTCTAGAGAAGTTTAGGAACTATGTGCTTGGATACAAAGTGTTTATGTACACTAACCACAGTGCAATTTACTTCGTGATGAATAAGCCAACGATGAGCCCCTGTATCATATCATGGTTGGTGATCTTGTAGGAGTTTAATCTCATTATAGTAGATCAAAAGAAGACTAAGAATATGGTCATCAATCACTTATCTCCGTCATGATGGGATAATAAAGAGGAGAGCCTACTTTCTAATCAATTTTTTGATGAACTCCTCTTTATAGATGTAATAAATGAACAAGTGTTCGTAGAACTAAAATGGTATGATGGAATCCTCACTTATATTCTCACTTAAGAGATGCCACAAGATTTGGACTACAGGAAGAAATAACAATTTCTTCATTAGGCCAAATGCTTTATGGAAATCAACACACACCTTTACAAGGTGTGTGCTGATGGCCTAGTTCATTGGTATGTACTTAATGCTTATCAACTATGCATTTTTCAAGATGCTCATGAGGGTCCTTGTGGGGTTCACTATGCTAAGAGATGCACAACCATTAATATCCTAATGGTAGGGTATTATTGGCCCACCATGTTCATGGACATTGATGAGTAGCTAGGTACCCCTACGCCCAACCATGCAAATCACGAGCATTCACACGTGACTTGGTCAAATTCTGTAGACTGTAAGCACTTAACATACACCAGACCTTTAACTAGCAAAACCCTTTGTTAGAATAGTCATTATCCTCTCAGCCTCACTTGTAATGTTCTGATTGCAATGGTTAAGAGAGATTGAGGCAACTGATTTTTATGGCTTTTTACTTTATCTTCTAGCATCTAATTCTTGGAATGGAAAGTAAGGAATGCAATATTATGTAATCTATAATTATCCTAATCTATGTCCTAACTCTTCCTACCATAAGTATCTAATCCCATCTTCCATGCACATCCTAAGCATCCCCTAACCACTACTGGGCTACCAGACGTTAAGCATTGTTACGTTGCCAATTGTTGGGTTTCACATTCGAGATGGTCGTACTTATGGTTTCTGCGAACTATAAGAGAGAAAGAGTGATTAAAATAATAATAACATAAACTCAATGAATTATTAAAGCATATAAATATTAAACTATAAATGCATAGAAATGGCTAAGTCTAATTGCTGTAAGGAATCCTTGAAAAGCTTGTCTTTATTGCTTTCATGCCAATGGCTTAGGTACATCAGCGCTCAAATAAATAGCCAGATATCTTTCTTACACCTACTGCGGGCACTTGGAAAATATTCTAACTCTCATGGAAACAAACTGCAAGAGCTTCACTACAACTAACAAAAAGGTACCTAAGTATGGCGGGATCCCACTAATTTATAGGCTGAAATAGATGCCGTGTAAATAGGGCCACATCGATGCATGTAAGGATGCATCGATAGAGCCACATTGACGAGGCCGCATCAACGCGGCCATGTATACGGGGTCTCATATACATGGCCTAGTAAACGCATTGACCATTTTACACTTCATCATACCCCCACAACTAAGTAAAAACGTTTCCTCAAGTTCCTCTTACAATTTGGAAGGTATGGACTTTTATTTACAACACACATGATTTGACACATATGACACACATAAACACATGCACACATGACACGCCAAGTGCCCAAGTATACAGATAAGGAAAAATTACAAAAATGGTGGTGTTTAGAGACAAAATTGAACACCTTTCTAGTCCTAAATTCTCTACTGTGTAGAAAGATGCAAAAATTGCTAAAGAAGATCACATTGTCCTTGGTGGTGGTGGTTTCAACGAACCTTCACCAGCCTCTAGCTTATGTGGTGGCAATGGCAAGAATGATGGCTGCCCCACAATAGCTACAACTTCTGGAGGTAATCGGAAAGCCTCTAAGATGGCCCTCATCTTTTCCTCTTTACTTCTAGGATTGTTCACTATCTAGGCAACTTTACCAATGTGTGCTAGTACAAGAACGTCCCAAGGGCATGGTAGTGCATGGAAAAGTTCCTTCAAGTTGACAAACAAGGCTACGAACTATTTCCATTTGATGTCAAATGCTCAAATTGATGTTTGTAGCTACTGGTAGTCATTCATTCAATGCGCCAAGTTCTTCATGATCATATGTTGTCCTTCAAATTACATGTGGAGAACCTTGAGTTCTGCATTTTCTGTTTCCAATTTTTGTTTCATCACTTTGTGTGCTTGGAACTCACCCTCGTATAGAGAATACAAGGCAACCACTTGCTTTTCCAATTCAAACTGTGGTCTCCTGGCTG
The DNA here is from genome assembly GCA_015680685.1 of Gnetum montanum. Taxonomy (NCBI): domain Eukaryota; kingdom Viridiplantae; phylum Streptophyta; class Gnetopsida; order Gnetales; family Gnetaceae; genus Gnetum; species Gnetum montanum. Next base: position 54,804 of record MNCI01010614.1, on the reverse strand, counting down.
TGAGCATAGCCAAGTTTGCATAGCAAAGGTTGGAAAGCTCCATATACTCTACCATTTCCTCAATATGTAGCTTCGTGAGGCAGATTTTAGCTTGATTGTAGACATTCAACCCATCAAAGATAGGTTGCCATACCTCACCTTATTTTCAGAGCTATCAGAGCGGTTGGTTCATCTTAGCCTTTGCGACTTGAATCTATTTCCCATTCACTTCCTTTTGCAATCCCACTTGGTCCCTGTAATGATTCTTGACTTTTTCATTTTTCATGGCCTTGTTCTTCCAAGCAGCAATTTCGATGGTAGATTTCTGTCGTAAGGTTCAAACCTCCTCCATGGATAGATTTCAATTCTCAGTAGCCAACGTTCTCACATCAGCATTCACCCTAACTAGCTCTTCCTGCTGTTGGTGAATAAAATTTTTCATGTGCTTGTTTTCAGCACCAACATTACATAGGTGATGGACCACCATAGTCAACCTGATGTTCTCCTGGAAAACCTCTATCAAGTCCTTGTTTATGTGATATGTCTAAGCATTTTCCAAGGACTTATCAAGATCGTCGACTCTTACTCATCCTCAACGATTTGAAGTTTGACCTGAAGTTGTTGAAAAGCTTCATCTCTAGTGAGCTCATGATTGAGGAGAGCTGGATCGACAAGTTGGATCCTTAATTAGGTGACCTCTATTACCAAGCGTTGACAAGTGGCTTGAGTAGCTTCAATTTGTCCTTCTAAAATAAGGCTCTCACCCCTTGACGAGAGTAGCTCCGACTGGGTTGCAGTGACATTATCCAAAAGGTTGAAGACATCTGGACTCATGTTGTGCTACATCAATCTTATTATGTGAAGTTTCGGTAGATGCCTGTACATCTTGAATTCCATGTATGTTTGGTATAGGTGTCGTTGGTGTCTTGACAGCCGTAGCAATCGTATCAGCAACCACTTCAGCCACAATCTCCTATTCTTGGTGCTGCATCACTAGGATTATCGCTCCCTCATCATCTTCTAGACATATAGAGAAGGTAGCAACATTCCCTGAGATTTCAAGGAATAGCTATTGAGTTGATACCGCTATGATCTGTTCTTTCTGGCACTTGCATTCGGGAGATGGAGAACATCAGCCCTACTCTTTGTAACAAACTGATTGATCGAGCCACTTCCTCCAGGTGGCTCATTGTAGGACGATGGACCAAAGGGTCTTCTCCTCCACCGATCCTTCTAAATTTCTCTTACTAGCTCAAGAGAGGTTGTTAGATTTTACGGATGTGTTCTGTAATAGTTTGCAAACCTGACCTCGTTAATTGTGTAAGTGGTGGAGGTGGTTTTTGCTCCTCCTCGATGTGTGTAGTGGCTGAAGTCTTATCCTTCATCATTTCCCTCCATGAGGAAATCAAGGCATGTTGAAGTGTATCATTGGCATATCGTGCTATCCATGATTTTTTGCATAACTTTCTTATTAGGCAGGGGAAGGGGAGCGCTCGTCTTCCATGTTCATTTTTGGTAAACCTCTTTTCAATTTTCAAGAATAACAACTATGGAAGACTCATTGGAAATTTTCCACTTAAGACGATACATGCACGAGCAGAGAAGGCTGTGATTTTGCTAGGTCTCACCATTGGGTTTAGGTGGTAAGATGCGATCTTTGAATACACCCTCTCCTTAGTGGTTAGAGTGCCAAATTCCTTGTGATCTATCCCATAGCATCACTAGATCCACTCCCCTTTTACCTCAAGGTCTGCTTATTTTGAGATCTCCATCAAATCTACTCCAGCTCTGGCAACCCCAGAGCTTGTGCGATTACTTCTACAAAGTAAGAGACATAGATGTCTTTAATTCTTACTTGTGGTTGTTAATTTATCCAGAAGAAATAGGTCTCTCCTAGGTACCATTCACCACTGGTTATGATAATTGGCCACATAGGAGAGTTTCGTAGTTAAAGTCTCACATCTTCTAGTTCATTCTCGAGAAATGGTCCAAAGTTTAACTCTTGTAGGACCATCCATTGTGCTTCTCATTGCTTGATAGCATCAAGACATGCTTGGGTCAGGGTGACCTCAAGTCGTGGCACTATCCCTAGAGTTTCATCCCCTTGTAATTGCTCATTGGGAATCTCCTCTTTAGAAATCTAATTGACATATTTCACATTAGGTTCTTCACAGAGGGGGCCAGTTGCATGAGAGCCCTCTGTGTGCTTTGGTTGCTGCATGCCTCATCCACTTCCCGTTCATGGATGCTTGTTCCTAGGTTGTGATGGTTCTTAGTCCCTTGGATGCCTTGGTTTTGGTGCCATCTGAAATCAAACATAACCACTAATTAGACTATGCACAAGTTGCTCAAAATGTCCCTCATACACATTCTCAATTCGACTAAGTTATGATGTTGGCACAGGCATTCCATTTAAGTCCCCCAAAGTGTTAATTCATAAGTTAGAGCCAAAAACAACAAGGGATAAGTTGGAGTTTAAGCTATTGTTTCTGTTTCTTCTCTTTAGAGGTGTGAAGTTTTAACTAATTAATTAATTAATTAATTACACATAGGCTTCACCCCCCACGACTGAGAGCATACCTTTGGGTACTTAAGAGGGTAAGGATTAGTTGATGCGAATGCACGATAGAATGTAGGTGCTTGGGAAGAAGTTAGGCAAAAGAAAATGGCAAAATCTCCCCCCAATTTGTTTGCAAAATGATGTAAAGTGTGGGTGCAATGGGCATATCTATAGGGATGCGTTGATGGGGCCGTGTATAGGTAGGGGGTTACATATACGGGGCCTCGTATATGCAGGGGGTCACTCCCATTGACTAGCATTGACTAGCCAGAAAATAACCCAAAACGATGAATTTGAAATGCCAAATTGGGATGATTGAAGAGCGTGAGAGACCTAGAATGTGGCTAGGAACACGAGGAGGGTAAACCAGGCTAGAAAAATAGTCAAATGTAGGAGAACATGGGAAAAAAGAACTCCACGGGGAAGAAATCAAGTGATGGGACATGAAAACAATCAACCATGAAATCAAAAGGATGGGGGCATTAACAAAAAAGACCAAGAATACACAAGTGGGTCCTCCCCATAGCAAGCAATAGCCTTAGTAGCCCTTGCATATCCTTAACTCCAGAGTTTGTGGACCCAAGGGTTAAGAAATGGTGATCACAAGTTAAGACTCCCATCCAAGTGAACCAGCCAAGGCATGAGAAGTCCATGGAAATCACGATGAACTTTCAAAACATAAGACGAGTAGTGAGGTGAGTTATAGAGAGAAATAAGTGAAGAGAGAGATGAGAGAATAGGAATTCTGATCATCGATCACATGAAACCCTGTGTGAAGTTGTGGTTAAGTGACCTGGTAGGACCTTTCCTGAGTTCAGACCCAAAACCATCCACATACAGTGACATTGCAGCAACAGGCGAAGCCCCGGCCATCCTCCAAGTAGTACAGAACACCCATAGACAACCACCATTCCAACAGGTGTGAGAAGAAGGAAGTGAAATAGGACTAAGTTAGAGGGGATGGAGTGAGTTCCATAACTTATTTTAGTGGCCCGTGAGAGGCAGTCTAAGGGGTGTGCTTTGAATTCCCACATTTTTATGATTTGATTTTTTTTCATTGTCTTGTTATTTTGTGGGAACCACACCATGCAAAGACCAATGCATGTGTGCATGCATTCGACCAAGGGATGTGCTTTGAATCATCATTTTTTTTTATTTTTATTTTCAATTTTTTGCAGTGAGGACCACACCATGTAAGGTCGAATTGCCTAGGAGCTTCCTTGTAGAGAAGAACATGGAGTGGTAGGAAATCTGTAAGGATACATTGATGGCTAGTGAGACAGAAGAGAATGACGAATGTTTCATTCCTCTTGAATTCACACCCAATTCAAAACGTCGGGCCATCCCCTTGTTTGAGAACTACACAAGTCATACATTAATTAAAATGTTTTTTAAGTGAAGGGGTTGCATGTTTCCAATGGAAGAAAAACCATGGAGTGGGTGAATGGGTGGATGACATGGACTCACTATTAATTTTATGAGATGAAAATAGATGTAAAGTCCAAGGACAACAATGCAAGGGTGGGAGCAATATAAACTAGATGGACTATTTCACATGACCCATAGCAACGAAAACCATCCACACTAGACACCTAATGACAAGAAGATGACTTATTAGCAACCAATTAAAAATTAAACACACATATGCATAAATCATCGACAAAGAAATGAAAAAATTAATTAAAGAAAGGAAAAGTTAGCAAGAATTGGCAAACATATAAATGATGGTGAAAAACAAAAATAGTGCAAAACAAAAAATTTCAAAAATAGTGAGGAGCATAGTGGAATGGGTTAGCATGGAGGGCAGTCTCCCCCATGACTGGGTAGAAAGGAGGAGACATGAAAGATGGAATGAGGTTGTCCTGATGATGATGAGGTGGTAGCACTCGTTAGGTGGAGTTCTCGAAAAGGTTTTAGTTGTTGTCAGTTAACCAACTACATTCTTGTGGGGTCCTCAGGTTTGTGGATAAGCAACACCCTAGATGGGAAGGTCATGTCATTTTTTATTGTAGGCCTTGTGCATCTCATTTGAAGACATGGCCACTAATCGATTCTCATCTAGCACACTTAAGTTGATAAGTCATTCACATTGTGCAAGCAGTAGGTCAAAGCCTAAGTCACTGGTTGTGGATAGTATCCAGAGTTCTTCCTAGATTGGGAGTTTTGGTAGTTTATCATACACTAACTCATAGGGAGGCTAACCTATAGGAAGTTTCCAAGTGGAGCGATAGGCCTAGAGGGCATCGTTAAGTTTGGTCCTCCAATCCTTCCTATATTTGCTGATGGTTCAAGTGAGGATCTTGGTGATCTACCTATTGGTGAATTTGGCCTACCCATTGTCTTGGGGGTGATAAGGTATTGTAAATTTATGGGTAACCCCAAAGTGTTGCATGAGTTCATGAAAAGTAACACCTGTGAAATGGGTCCCATTGTCCGATATGAGTGCATGTGGCACTCCAAACCTATTGAAGATTTGTTGTTGGACAAATGGTGTGATGATGTTTGAAGAATAATCAATGATGGCTACTACGTCTGCCCACTTTGTGTAGTAGTTCACAGCTACAATGATGTACACCTTTCTATTAGACAGGGGTATGATGGATCCCATGAAGTCAATGCCCCAGATGTCAAAGGGGTCTAGTGGTTGGATCCACTGTTGAGGTCCCTTCAATCATGCAGTCATCCCACCATCTCTTTGGTATCGTGTACAAGAGTGGGCAAACCATTGTGCGTCCTTGAAGATTGTGGGCTAGTAATATCCTACAATTAGGATCTTAATGGCTATGTGGCGTCCAGCATAATGGCCCCCATAAGGGTGCTCATGAGCATCTTAGAGGACACGTAGTGTATTATCATCAGGGACACACCATCGAACCAAGCCATTTACGCATACCTTATAAAGGTGGCCATCGATTTCCATGAAGTGCCTGGCCTTATGGAGAAACTATTGTTTCTACCGATGGTTTCACTCCTTTGGCAATTCCTAAGTGGTGAGGTAGGTGAGGATGTGGTTGAACCAAGGTGATTCCTTAGGTACGTGTGGATTGACTGCTTCCACAAAGAGAAGTTCATCATGGAATTGCTTAGAGAGGGGTTCCTCTTCTTCTGTGTCCTCCCATCATAACCGAGACAAGTGATCAGCAACCACATTCTTGATCTCCTTTCGATCTACCATGGTGAGGTCAAATTCCTAAAGAATCACCAGCCACGGTATGATACAGGGGCTTACCATTGGTTTGTTCATCAAGAACCAGATGGTACTATGGTCGGTATGCACAAACACCTTGTACCTAAGCACATAGTGTCAAAATTTTCCAAGGTGAACACCACCACCATCAACTTCTTTTTGATGGTGGTGTAATTAAGCTGGGCACCCACAATGCTATGACTTGCACAATGAATATAGTATGGATGTTTTTGATCATCACACTATGTAAGCATGGCTCCCAATGCATAATTAAATGCATCTATCATGATGTGGTAAGGTCTGGACCAATCAGGTGCCCATAGAATTGGAGTCTCTATGAGTTTCTATTTAAGCGTTTGGAATGCAGATTCACATTCCTTCATCTAGATGAATAGAGCATCTTTCTGTGTGAGTTCCACCAACAACTTAGTGATCTTTGAGAAATTTTTGATGAAGTATCGATAGTAACCAATGTGACCAAGGAATGATCAAACATCTTTCACAGTGCTTGGTTGCTAGGTGATTTCTTGGATGATCCTAATTTTGTCAGGATTCATGCTAATCCCTATCTATGAAATATGGTGCCCTAGCACAATGCCCCTTGGACCATTAAGTGTCTTTTCTGCTAGTTGATCCATAAGTTAGTGTCCACACATCTTTTTAGAACTTGCTCAAGGTGGTCCAAGGCTTGATCGAATGTGGCCCCATAGGTAGAGAAGTCATCCATGAAGACTTCTACCTCATTGCCAATTTGCTGCTAGAAGATGTTGAGGACAAGGTGTTGGAAAGTGGTAGGCACATTACATAGGCCAAAAGGCATCTTCTTGTATGCGAAAGTCCCCCAGAGACTTGTGAAAGTTGTCTTGGCTTAGTCCTCTACTGTAATTTGGATTTGGTTATAGCCACTATAATCATCCAAAAAGCCGTAATAACGATCCCCTGCAATGGTGTCCAACACCTGGTTAACAAATGGGAGTGGGAGGTGATCTTTGAAGGTAGCCATGCTGAGCAATCGAAAATCTATACATACCCTTCATTTTCCACTCTTCTTCGGCACAATAATGAGTGGGCTAATTCATTCTCTATTGGCAATAGAATAGATGAACCCCACCTTTAGCAACTGCTCAATTTCATCTTTGATGACCTACTTCAGTTTGGGGTTCAATCACCTTTGTGGTTGTCGTCGTGGCTTCATGGAGGGGTCAATATAAATCCAATGTTGGCAAACCCTGGGATCAACTTTGGTTAACTAAAGATATAACCATGCAAAAGCAACTTTTCATTTTTTCACCACCTTTAGCAATTTTTTCTTCTATTCAGGAGTAAGGGAGGCATTAATAATTACTGGTTTCCCATTCTGTAAGAAGGCATATTCTAAGTGGGCCGATAAGGATTTGAGTTCCAAGGGCTCCTGTTTGAAACTTTCAGGGATTTGCAACTTTCCCCAATCATCATGGTTATCAACAGTGGATACTTTTTGATGAACCTATTCCAAATTATCCATGGTCTCTATGTAGAATTGTACAACCACCTCAGATGGTTCCATGCACAAGGTACTGCTAGTGGGATCAGTGGTCAACCACTTTGTACCATCTTGATTTGTGGCTACTACGTACAGGCATTGTTGAACTAGAAATTCTTCAGTACACCAACTACATGCTTCAATAGATGTCTGCTTGATGGACCATAGCTATTGCACACAGTTGCACCCGAAGTCACTATACGCAATGCATGGAACACACTTCTTCTCAATCTTTCCAAAAGGATTTTCCTTTGAGATTTCAAGGGAAAGATCTCGGAGTCCTAGCATTGCATCCACCATGCTTAGCCAAGATCTTCCCATTATGATTGGGAAGTTCCCCTTGTAGTTCTCCACACAGATGACAAGGAAATTAGTAGGATAAGACCACCCAAAAATGGTGGTCACAATGTCCACCACCAATCCCAAGGGAACAGTAATAGATTGGTCTACCAGTTCAAGCCGAATGCTACTCTTCTTTAATGGGGGCAGGTTCTAGTTCTTGTACACATGTCATGTGAAATAAAATTGACACTCGATCCCAAATCCAAAAGATCTTTACATGGCTCATTTCCTACCACCTAAAGATAGATGAGGGACTTCCCAAATTAGTTAATTTTCAAGGAAGATAGCCTACCTTTATCTAGTTAGTCACTGCGTGTGTGAGCATGACCATTTGTAGATTGGAGGGCATTTAGCTTGAAGGCTACTCGAAGGGTGAAATGGTGGAGGTAATTTGAGGTTTAGAGGCACTAGCCATAGGTGTGTGTGAGCATGTACTTAAGTGATTGGGCTGGAAGAAGGGAACATTTCCATGGCTTGGCTTCAGGCCACCCAGCTAAGGAGCCAGTTGTAGGTTGACAACCCTCGTAGTGTTACATTGTTATTGTTATGGTGGTATTTCCCCCTGCATGGGTGGAGCAGGTGGTAAATGAGTAGGATGTTGTGGAGAAGGAACGGCAGGAGAAGGTGATGCAAGATAGTAGAGATGTGGGCTTTCCCCCTGGGTGATGGAGACTGAGGTCAAAAATATTCTGGGGAATGGTAATAATTTTGAAAGGTTGTGTGACTGGAAGAGTCTTGCAGAGAGATAGGTTGTTGAACATAGTACCCATAGGGATCTAGTTGTCCGTAAGGGTATTACTATCTTGGAGGTGGCATCCCCAACCCTTGTGGGTGCTGCCACTGCTGAAAGTGCTCATAAGGTTGCTATACTGATGTAAATCATTAGTGTAAGGCTGGAAGGGAAAATAAACACTAAAAGATCATTGGGTAGGCACAGCTGAGCAAGCTAGAAAAGAAAATGAAGGTAGAGTGCCTTGGTTACTCTACATGCAAATCAACCAAGGACTTCCTCAAGCGTAAACTACGGCTTGCGCTAGGGTTATTGTAACTAATGTTTTAAAATGTAAACAACGTGCATGAAATGTAAATAGAAATGTATGTAGAATTGGTATTGTAAACAAAACGTAAATTGAATGTAAAAGAGAGTAAACAAAATAATGGCTGGCAAAATGAACTGTATTACTTAGAAAAGATGTGCACTAGTCAAAGCATAGCTACACATGTGGATGGTAGGTCAAGCGCTAAGCCCTAGGATGATGTGATGTGTTTTAGAAGTGCTTAGATGCTAGGAGTCAAGTGTGCTCGAGCACCTAAGGATTGTTGGTCTGAGTTTCTTAAGCTATCAACCTTCAAAATTGCCAACCCCATTTATGTGAATTGATAGGGTATTTATAGGGCTAGGCTAGGCTCAGGTGTGGAATTCATGAATGGGATCAACAATTGGAAGATGAGAGGAAAATAGATCTAGTGACATGTGTCCAATGGATGGCTATGTCTGAGTTGGACGTGTGTGGGCAAGCTATGTTCTAGACCAAGTGCATTATATCTTACAACATGTGACAACTCACTCAAGCCAGCTTACGCTCATGGCACATACAATTTGGAGTGTAAGAGCTTGACAAGCTCATGAATTATGAAAATTTACAATGAAATGACAATTTTTAACAAGAGAAATTTACTCTAGCTCACTTGAAATTTCTAGATGTCTAACTTGACTGCTACATGGTGTTGATTTGAGTGGTTCTATGGCTATTTGAGGCATCTCTATTTGACAAGAACTTCTAGCATGAGTTGATTTTTTCCCTCAACATGCACATGCTGTACTCATTCTACACTCACGATGCACTCATGCTGCCAGCGTGACCCCAGCGTGAGTGAGCAAAGACTTGTAATTTTTCACCAAATTTTCAATTTTGAAGCCTGATTCTTGAAGTGTAAGGGTTGCCTAGCTATGATTGACAAATTGAGCCTGAAAATGCCTTGTTTTGAGCCACTTTTGGCAGCTCATGTTGGACTCATGCTGCCAGCATGAGTGCAGCATGACCTGCAAAAACTTGCAATTTTATTGGAATTTTGGAGGCTGAAGTCTGGAGTTGTTAACAATGAGTCTTGATGATGACTTGCACCTTGAAAACTAGATCATTTTGACTGAGTTTGGGCCCTCTGAAAGTTACACATGATGTACTCATGCTAGCAACATGAACTCAATGTGCGTGAGGAAATGTGAACAGTTTGTCTTCAAATTTGAATTCCTGAATGCTAAAACTTGGAGTAGACATTAGTGGCCTTCAAGGATGGCTTACACCATGGAAATTAGATCATTCTCACTTGGTTTTGTGGCTATCAAAGTCAGTCATGCTGTCCTCATGCTACCAGCATGACCTCAACGTGACTACAACGTGACCAAGAAAAATTGCAAATAAACATGAATTCCTAGGACAAGCCAACATGTGTTCTCCCAAATTTTGCCTCTCAAATCTCAAGTGTGATTCATTCTTACTTCAAAGTATTAGGCCGAAATTAGTGGTGTTTCATTGGCCCCTTTTGTTGACATCTGGAGGAATCCACCCGAGAGGCATCAACAAAGAAGTGAAAAACACCATGAACAAACAAGTATTAAGCATCATCCATCGGCCTGTGGACTGGATGTCATCACACCATGTTAAAAAGTACATGGGATCAGGGAAGTGCAGTTCAAGATGCAAAGGGGATTGATTGTAACTGGGGGAAATGAGGAGTTGGTCAAGGGTTATGATTGCTACCGAAATTGTGGGAGATGAAATGCTCTCATGTGAACAAGTTATATCGTTGGTCCTTGTCAGTAGCCAGTGTTTAGCAGACTCAGAGCTAAGACATAGGAGGTGTGTTCTTTGGAGAAACAGGACACTTATAGAGTGTTTACAGGGCCCGTTGTAAATAACCAAAGCCATGTGATGCTGTGCAACATGGTCTCTCTGAGATACAAGTGTAACTATTTTCCAAGACAATTACCTTCTCGCCTGGGGATCATATGAGAATAGCCAATAGTCTTTTGTTGATGATGTCAATGGGGTCATGAAGACCTTTTTCGTGCATTTTTCTCTTTGACCTTTTTATTCTTTTTCTTTTTGTTTGTTTGTTTCTTATTTTTCTTTTTGTTTGTTTGTTTCTTCTTCTTTTTTTCTTGTTTTTCCATTTTGTTTTCTTTTCTTATTTTCTTTGGTATTTTTGAAAGAGCTTTCTTTCTATGGTATGCTCATGCTCGAGCGCTTACATTTTGTATCACACATCGTATACTGTGTTTTGCATTGCAACTGTTTAGAGAGTCATAGTATGCAACAGTGTATCAAGAGCTTTGAGGTGAGTAGGATACAATGTATCTAGGGGATGTAATAAAATAGGATAAGGGGGCATGATGGGGAACTAGGGAATGAATCAGGAGTTGAGAATGTACTTATGAATGAATTGATTAATCTAGTTACGTGTGTCAGGAAGAATGTCATACCTTATTGTCATGATGAAGTGCATCCATGCATGAACGCCTCAGGCATGTCATCCTACAAACATAACTCCAAAAAGACAAGAAAACCATAGATGAATCAATTAACTAAGCACTTTAAACAAGGAGATGGAGCCACCGTGTGCAATTTCAAAGCAAAAAAAATCATGAACAACATCAGCTTCATCAAGGCCCATGAGATGAATTATGCAGCAAATTTTGGTGGAACATGTACAGCCAATTGTAGTAATACAACTTTTCAAATTTTTGCCTGGTCATTGATGATGTCGCAAATTTATAGTCTTAGTGGACTGTTGCGGATTAGTTTCATGTCATAATGCTTTGGACAGCACTAATTTAGCATCGTAGTGGATAGTACAATGCTAGTTTATAGTCATAGTAGACTGTGAAGAGGCAAACTAATTTATAGTCTTAGTGAACTCTGGATGCTAGTTTTGCATCATGGTGGATAGATGTGGTAGTTTAGTGTCATACTAGACAGAGATCTATGGTGTTGATTTATTGTCATGACTCCAGGACATTTTGTGGTGCCAATTTTAAGTCATGGCCCCAGGATTGTTTTGTGGTATCAGTTTTAAGTTATGATGCCAAGACTATTCTATGGTATCAGTTTTAAGTCATGATGCCAGGACTATTCTGTGGTATCAGTTTTAAGTCATGATGCCAGGACTATTCTATGTTATCAGTTTTAAGTCATGATGCCAAGATTGTTCTATGGTTCAAGTTCATCAGACATAGTACCGTTTTAGGTACAAGTGATTTGTAGCATTAGCAAACTCATTCCCGTCCATGTCAGCAAGTTTGAATGCTCTGTTATTATACAACTTGGTGACCAAGTAAGGCCCTTCCCAGTTGGCTGAGAATTTGTCTAGATGTTCATGGGCAGCTTTAAGGACTAAGTCTCCTTCTTTGATGGGGTGCTTGTGCAGATCGTGTTTGTGTCGTTGCCGCTGTTATTTTTGGTACCATTCGATTTTATCGAGCATTCGCACATGTTCTTCCTCCACTGAGTTAATTTCAGCAATGCATAATTCATTGTTTTTATTTTCATCGAGGAGGCCTGAGAGAGCTATCCGCAATGAGGGAACTTGTAAATCTAAAGGTAAAACAACTTTAGATCCATATACTATACTATATAGAGTTTTACCTGTAGATGTTCGATGTGTCGTTCTGTACACCCACAATGCGTAGACTAATTGTTCGTGCCATCGTTTCTTACTCTGATTTAGTATCTTTTTGAGCATCATGATGATAGTTTTGTTTGTAGCCTCTACTTGACCATTGCTCTATGGGTAGTAAGGTGATGAAAATGGATGTTTAATGCCCAAGCTTTCACAGAAGCTTTTAGTATCTACACTGCTGAACTGTGGCCTGTTATCAGTAACAATGGTCATCGAAATACCAAAATGGGTCATGATATTTTCTATTATGAAAGTGCAAATGTGTTTTGAATTGGTCTTTCTAAGGGGAATAGCTTCTACCCATTTTGTGAAGTATTTAGTTGCAGTGATAATAAAGCTATGTCCTATAGAGAATGATGGCATTATCAATCCAATTAAGTCTAATCCCCATTTTTGGAACAACCATGTGATTTGTTTTGTGTGCAATTCATTAGGTGGCACGTGTATTATATTACCATGCTTTTGGCAAATGTCACATGTTCTGACCTTGGAGATGCAATCATACTCCATGTGTGGCTAGTAGTAGCCTAAGCGCCTAATCTTTGTTGCCATTGCTTTGGCTGTAATGTGTCCTCCACAAAGTCCTTCATGGACTTGTTCTACAATTTTTTGACCATCAATGCTACTAACACGCATTAGCAGAATGCCTTTGTAAGATTTGCAACACAATGTATCCCCTATTAACACATATTGCCGAGAGCATTTTTGCACGGCGTCCTTTTGAGTGTTTGTCAAGTGTTGTGGAGGTTCACTTCTTAGAAGGTCCTCTTTTATGTTATTGTACCATCTATTGCATGTGTTGTACTAATAGATGCTATAGGCATTTTGTCAAGAGTGTTAATTATAGGTTTGGCACAACTTGTTATGGAGCTAGGCAACATGTGAAACATTTCAGGTGTCATGTTTAAGGCTAGTGTGGCAAGTGCATCAGCAATGGTGTTTTTGCTTCTACAGACATGCTGTATATCAGTTTCTACTAGTTGTCTCAGCAAATGTTTGGTCAAATCACAATACAATTGCAAATGGAGAGCCTTGCATGCGTAAACCTCAGTGACTTGATTAATGACTAATTGCGAATCCCCTCGAACTACAAGACGTGAGATTCCTGAAGTTAACACTGCTTGAAGACCTCTAAGAAGACCTTTGTATTCCACCACGTTGTTAGTATAGGGAAATGTCAATCGGTAGGTGAAGGGTTGGATTTTTCTAGAGGGGTATGTTAAAATGGCCACAGCACTTCCTCCTTGAGAGGTTGAAGCTCCATCAAAATAGAGGATTGCCTCGTAGTTATCAGGTATGGTTTCTATACGATTAATATTCTCATCAGGCAATTCAGGGTTAACTATTGCTTGATCATGCATTGGTGAGATGACTAATTGTGTGACTATTGCTTGACCTTTTCTGGAAGATTGAGCAACATAGTGTAAGTCATATTCTGCGATCATTGCCTTCCATCTAGCTATCCTACTCGACTCGTAGATGTTGTTGGTCATAGTGCAGAGTACGTTATTTTTGCAAATGATGTAAACTTCATTGTAGAAGAGATAATGTTGCCATTTCTTCAAGATGAAAACAAGGGCAAGGCATGATTTTTCCATGTCGTTATGTCATTGTTCATAGGCAATTAAAGCGTGGCTTAGGTAATATACAGGGATCTCGACTCCATCTTGAAGTTTTTGACAAAGCATTGATGCAATGGAAGAATTGGAAGTTGCAAGGTAGATATAAAAGTGTTTATAACTTTGCAGGGGATAAATGGTCAGTAGTTGGATTAGCTCTTGTTTTATGTTCTCGAATGCTTCCTGCCATTGTTAGGTCCATTGGAAATGCACATTTTTTCGTAATAGGTGCTACATAGGTCTCAACTTGTCTGTCAATCTTTCAATAAAGCATCTTATGAATTGTTAGGGTCTTTACCATTTGGGACACTCTTATCCATAGAGATTTGGTCCATTTGACCCAAAATTCATATTTCTCATGGAGGAATTTTTGCATTGGTGACTAAGGATGCTAGTTTTGGGATACAACCCATGACATCATCCTTGATTTGATGACTCGTACTAGGATCATTAATGGACGGACCCATAGGAACAACATTTAGCAGTGTGGGCTTTGGTGGTCCTAATTTGTGCTAATGGTTCTCTCTTTCTAGGTGCTCTCTTGTTAGTCTATTGGCAAGATGTTCTTGCAGGGGTCGTGGAGGAACAAAAGTGGGTTGTGTGTTAGGGTCTCCAGATCACAAAGGGAATGGGTCGGTTTTTAGATGGTGTGGTTGTTGTTGCAACAAAAGGAGGTACTCAGATAAAGAATGGTTTTTTTGGTGTAGGGGATGTGTGTATGATGAAAAGGGTTTGAGGAGATGTTGAGGTGGGTGTGTCTTCTGAAGGCCTACGAATCACAAAAGGTTTTCATGGGATGTCTTGTCTATTCTCCACATGGATAATGTTAATCACATATAGTGCATCATTGGTGTTAAGAGGATCCTTGTAAACCCCCATAGGTTGGTTTGGGGTCTTACTGGGTTTGCCTCATCAAATACTACTTCACCCCTATCAATTATGTGTTGTATGTCCTATTTCAAGGTGAAACAGTAATCAGTCCCATGACCACACCATTTGTGATATTCACAAAACCTATCCAACCTAAATCCTCTTGGAATGGGGGGTTCATTAGTTGTTGCTAAGGCTGGGTTCTTGGCTAGCTCACAGAATCGATCATGTTTTTGAGACGCCGTGGGAGACATTTGTTTATGTTTGATTAACCTGGCATTTAGGAGCTAATTAAGAAATTGTGAAGGTTTCATGGGCAAGGGTGTGTATTGAGTGGGGTCCTTTCTTTTGAATGTATGGGTGTGACCCATGTTGGTGTTTCTATTTGAGGAAGTTTCAGGTGTAGGCACGGGTGTGTTCCTTTCATAGTCATTTGGGGCGGTGGGTTGTTTTCCTTTTTGTCCTGGATGGTTAGGTCGAGTCGTTTTGGCCATTGTTGCTACCATTGTTTTGGATTTATCTTTCTTCGTATGTTGGCTCTTAAAGGTCGAGTAGGTTGGGTCATTACTTGTTTGTGTTGCTTCTCCTATGTATTTAATTTGCATAAATTATTGGCTCAATGTGTGGGCTTTCAAATAGTAAATCTTTGACTTAATAAAATCATTCACGACCACCTTAAGGATGGTAAGTAGATATGTTTTAGGGATGGGCTCATAAAGTTCATTCAAGGCTACACTCCATCTTTGGATAAATTTCTGTGCTGGCTCTAATGGTGCTTGTTTAATCTAGATCAAGCTATCTAACGTAGCCTCAGGCTTTAGATTGTATTGGAAACGGATGACAAATTGATGCAACAAGTCTTCTAGAGAAGATATAGAGCCACGAGGCAAAGCTTAGTACCAATATAAGGATTTTCTAGTTAAATAAATAGCAAACACACGTAGAATCACATGAGGCCATGCCTAAAGCAATAGACATTCTATTCGAAATTTTACTAGGTGAGCATTTGGATCTCCCTCTCCATTGTACTTGGTTAGCTAGGGTAATGAAACTCCTTTTGACAAGGTTAGAGGTGGGATTGAGGGGTTGATTGGATCATCTTGATAGAAGTCTAGTATCTTGACTTCCTCAGTATTCACAGTTTTGAGGTGTTTTAATTCTTTTGCTAATGAGTGCATCATTTTCTTCGTATCTGCCCACTCTTGAGAAGTAGACAGACTGGCGAGTTGAGTTGATGGTGGTTGATAATGACTCGATTGTTGCACCATTTATGGAAAGAGAGGTTTTTGGACTATCATTTGTTATAGTGGCATGAAGTTCAGGGCTATGACTACAGGGTGAATAGCTGGAGGAACCCACTGCCCAGTCACAGGTTTTGAAGTGATCAATGGTGCTTGTTGGATTTGCACTTGAGGTATGTAATGGGTGGATGTGAAAGCTGGTATGACCGATGGCATCCCAATCACTTGAGGTCAAAAGGTTGATCCTACATTAGTTTTGGGAGGAGATTGTTGGGCTTGTATTTGCAAAGATACGATGGAAGTGAATGTGTTAGATTGAACGTTGAACTTGGAGAAGATGGGAATGGAAGTGGGTACTTCCTATAGAGAAGTTGGTGGTGCAAGTATAGTTTTTTCCAGGAAAGGTTAAAACAATGGATTTGTATGGGCATGGGGACTAATGGTATGGTATGAATCCCCATGTTCAGATTGGGCTACGAAGTCATCTTCCTCGTCTCCACGCTAAGGCTCTATTGGAGGTAGCTGTAGGGCTTGACTTCTTACCATGAGAAGCTGGGATATGAATTTATGATGGTGTGTAGAGAGTAGGATTATATCAAATGCTGAAGAGATGAATTCACGACCTTCTTTGTGGATAAGTTCATAGTCTCACATCGCTTCCCTCTCTATATGATCGATGGGTAAGTTGGCTTGGATCTTAACATAGATGAAATTATACTGTTCAGGTGTAAGAGTTGCATAGGTAGGGTCTTTGCCCTATAGCCTGAGTGACTAGCGCATAGGACCTTGGGGGTTTATCTATTTGATGATAGTTATGGATTCGATAGCAGTAATAAGGTTCAAGGTTTTAGCCCTAAAGTCAGAGGTTGACAGTGTCACTGGGTTAATTTGGGAGGATTCCATAGTGAGCGTAAGTAAACTGGGCTAGATGAGTTGAACATGAGTAGCTATAGCATGAGAAACTACAACATGACTGACAGCACAAGCAGATGTAGTGTGAGCAACTACAGTGTGACCGATAGAAGTGAGCAACTATAGCATGAGCAACTGTAGTGTAACCAACAAACATGAGCAATTGCAATGTGACCGATAGACGTGAGCAACTGCAGTGTGACTGATAGATGTGAGCAATTGCAGCGTGACCGATAAACAGCAGCTGCAGTGTGCGTGAGTAACTCTAGCGTGAGATATGGGGACAGATAGAATGGGTCAGTCAAGATAGCGTATGTAAGATAACTAGATAAATGGGCTTTAGTTTTAGCACTTTAGCTGTGCAGCATTTGGATAGGTAGCGTGATCAATGTTTTGACAGAAAATAAACAAGTTGGCCCTCCTTCTAACGCTAATTTACTATACTAACCTAAATCGTCGGTGTAAGGTTGGAAGGGAAAACAAACACTGAAAGATCATCAGGCAGGCACAGCTAACCATACCTTCGTCCAAGGGAAAGTTGAAAAAGAAAATGAAGGTAGAGTGCCTTGGATGGTCTACACGCAAATTAACCAAGGACTTCCCTGAGCATAAACTACGGCTTACACTCGGATTATAATAACCGATGTTTTAAAATGTAAACAGTACGCATGAAATGTAAACAGAAACGTATGCAGAATTGATATTGTAAAAAGAATGTAAACTAAATGTAAACAGAGTAAACAGAATAATGGCTAGCAAAATGAACTATATTTCTTAAAAAATATGTGCACCAGTCAAAGCATAGCTACACGTGTGGATGGTAGGTCAAGCACCGAGCCCCAGGGTGATGTGATGTGTTTCAAAAGTGCTTAGATGCTAGGAGTCAAGTGTGCTTGAGTGCCCAAGGATTGTTGGTCTTAGTTTCCTAAGTCGTCAACCTTCAAAATTGTCAATCCCATTTATGTGAATTGATAGGGTATTTATAGTGCTGGGCCAGGCTCAGTTGCAAAATTCATGAATGGGATCAATGGCTAGGAGATGAGAGGAAAACAGATCTAGCGATAAGTGTCCAATGGACGGCTATGTGTGTGTTGGATGTGTGTGGGCAAGCTATGTTCTGGACCAAGTGCATTGTATCTTACAACATGTGACAACTCACTCAAGCCAACTTATGCTCATGGCACATACAATTCGGAGTGTAAGAGCTTGACAAGCTCACGAATGATGAAAATTTACAATGAAATGACAATGTACAACAAGTGAAATTGACTCTGGCTCGTTTCAAATTTTTGGATGTCTAACTTGACTGCTGCAGGGTGTCGATTTGAGTGGTTCTATGGCTATTTGAGGCATCTCTATTTGACAAGAACTTCCAGTGTGAGTTGATTTTATCCCTTAGTATGCACATGTTGTACTCACATTACACTCACATTGCACTCATGTTGCTAGCGTGAGTGAGCAAAGACTTGCAATTTTTCACCAAATCTTGAATTTTGAAGCCTGATTCTTGAAGTGTAAGGGTTGCCTAGCTGTGATTAACAAATTGAGCCTAAAAATGTCTTATTTTGAGAAACTTTTCGCAACTCATGCTAGACTCACGCTGCCAGCGTGAGTGCAGTGTGACATGCAAAAACTTGCAATTTTCTTGGAATTCCAAAGGCTGAAGTCTGGATTTGTCAACAATGAGTCTTTATGATGACTTTCACATTGAAAAATAAATCATTTTGACTCAGTTTTATGTCCTCTAAAAGTTACGCACGTTGTACTCACGCTGGCAGCGTAACCTCAACTGCATGACAACATGTGTGAAGAAATGCAAATAATTTGTCTTCAAATTTGAATTCCCGAATGCTGAAACTTGGAGTTGACATTAGTGGCCTTCGAGGATGGCTTACACCATGGAAAGGCTAGGTACCCCTATGTCCAACCATGCGAATCACGGGCATTCACACACGAATCGGTCGAATTCCGTAGACTATAAACACTTAACATACACCAAACTTTTAACCAGCAAAACCCTTTGTTAGAACAGTCATTTTCCTCTCAACCTCACTTGTGATGTTTTGATTACGATGGTTAAGTGAGATTGAGTCAACTAATTTTTATGGCTTTTTACTTTATCTTGTAGCGTCTAATTCTCAAAATGGAAAGTAAGGAATGCAATATTATGCAATCTATAATTATCCAAATCTATGTCCTAACTCTTCCTAGCATAAGTATCTGGTCCCATCTTCTGTGCACGTCCTAAGCATCCCCTAACCACTACTAGGCTACCAGATGTTAAGCATTATTGGGTTGCCAAGTGTTAGGTTTCACGTTCGAGATGGTCGTACTTATGGTTTCTGCAAACTATAAGAGAGTAAGAGCGATTAAAATAATAATAAGATAAACTCAATGAATGACTAAAGCATATAAATATTAAATTATAAATGCATAAAAATGACTAAGTCCAATTGCTGCAAGAAATCTCGAATAAAGAGCTAGACACCTTTCTTACACCTACTGTGAGCAGTTGGAAAATATTCTAACTCTCACAGAAACAAACTATAAGAGCTTCACTATAATTGACAAAAAGGTACCTAAGTGTGATGGGAGCCCACTTATTTATAGGCCGAAATAGGTGCCGTGTAAACAGGGCCACATCGACGTAACTGCGTATACAAGGTCCCATATAGGTAGCCTAGTAAACACATTGATCATTTGACACTTCATCAAACATCTACAAATTTATCTACTCTTGTGAATATTATCAACGAGATGGTGGGATGACTGCTCAAATGGAGAAACCTCAACAGTGGATCCAACTACTGAAATCCATCAACATTTGGGACATTAACTTCATGGGTTCCATCATGCCCACGTTAAATGGAAAGGCATACGTAATCCTCACTATTGATTACTGCATAAAATGGGCAAAAGTAGTAGTCATCATTGACTTTACATCATCTACTACTATGTGGTTTGTAAAACAACCTATTGTAAATAGGTTTTGGATACTACATGCACTGATTTATGATAATGGAACCCATTTTAGAGGCATCACTTTTTTCAAGCTCATGCAATGCTTGGGGGTTGAACATAAATTAACAACACCTTATGACCCTTAAGCCAATGGTCAAGTAGAGGTTACTAACAAGGAGATCATAAAGATCTTAATGAGAATTGTTAGCAAATATAGAAGACATTGGAGCACAAAACTCAACAATGCCCTCTGCTCCTACCACTCAACATGAAAACTCCCTATAGGCTACTCTCCCTATGAGTTGATGTGTGGGAAACTACCAACACTTCCTATTCAGTCTTAGCTTTGTACACTTTCAACAACATGTGACCTAGATCTTCACTTGAGTCTAGCACAAAGAGAATGATTGATCAACCTTAATGTATAATATGAAAATCAATTAGTGGCCCTATCCTTAAATGAAGTGCACAAAGCATTTAGTAAACAACAACATGACATAAGAATAAGGAAAATCAAACTTCAACCTAGAGATAAGGTTCTTTATTAGAATCCCACACACGTACCTCAATGAACAAGGTTTCAAACATTGTGGGAAGTGCCTTACATCATTCATGAAACTTTTCCTTCTAGTGCCATGTTAATTTACAAACCTGAGAACCTAAACAAAAAGTAGCTGATCAACACACAACAAGTCAAACCTTTCTATGATCCTAAGCAAGCGAATGTAACACACATCTCATCGAATGAACAATTTCACTTAATTTTTTTAAATCTCCTCCTTCCAACTCAGTCATGGCTAAGATAGTCATCCATGCTAATCATTTAAAATGGCTCCATAGTTTTTTTAAATTTTTTGTTTTACACCTTTTTGTTTTACACTTTCTTTACCTTTTCACAATTTTTGATTTACACTATTATTTTTCCAAATTTATGTTTTACAACATCATTAGTATGTTTTATTTTTCTTCAATATTTTATAATTTCTTTTATATTTTCCTTATTTTTGTGTGATTTTTTCTTATTTTGTAATAAAATTACTCTATCATCAAATGGACACAATGGTGCTAAAGTTGTTGCTAATGGTAGTTTGTACCTAATGTTTTTGATTGCTAATGTCTTGTTTTTATTTTTGAATTTTGATGACTGATGACCAAGATGGATTTCTATTTTCATGAAATAGGTAAAGAGTTCATGTCATCCACCCATCCACAAAATCTATGGTTTTCCTTATTTTGGGAATATGAGGTCCCTTTTTCATTAATAAAACTTTAACAAACTTGTGACCTTGGTAGTTTCTAAGCTTGAAAAAAATTTAAAGGTTTGAAAAGGGTGTGGCTTCAAGGGGATTCAATACTCTTTGTACCTCTCTACTTATGTAGTGCATGTGTGTTTTCATGGATTTCTTACTAATCCATGTTGACTAATAACAAGAAGTTAAATAAGTCTTTACATAGTGTGGTTACCATTCAAGAATTCCATATATATATATATATAATAAAAATGATGAAAATTCAAAGCACACCCCTGAAACAAAATAAATAGGCTATAAGCACTAGTTATGGGACTAGAAAGACATGTTACACATGCCTTAAGGTCCCCTCTAATTTAGGCCCTTTCTCACTTCCTACTTATTTTTTCTTCTTAAATAAGTAATGAGGGTTGTCATTGGAAGCATTCTTGTATCTTAAAGGGATGGATTGATTCTAGAGTAATGATGTGAAGTCACTAAAACTGGTTGGTTTTGATCTAGACTAAGGTTGGATTTTATTGGGTCATTTAATCATGAAACTCATAGCGAAGTTACTGAAAGTGGTTGGTTTTGATCTAGAATAAGGTTGGAGTTTATTGGGTCATTTAACCATGAAACTCATAGCAAAGTCACTAAAAATTGTTGGTTTTGATCTAGACTATGGTTTGACTTTATTAAGTCATTTAACCATGAAACTCATAGGGGACTTCATGTGACTGTGATTCAGACATCCATTCCATTCTCTCTCTCATTCATCAATGCTCTCCATAACTCACCTCACTGCCAATTTTCATGTTTTTGTTTCATGTCTTAGTTTTATGTGTTGAAATTCCTAAATAGATTCTCTAAGTTTTATGCTTAACTTTTCGTGACCATTAATCAACTATGCGGCCCACTAACCCCTTAGTTAAGGTTATTCAAGGGCAAAAAGAGCATGTGCTGCTATGGGGAAGACCCACTTGCATATCTTGTGGCTTGGTTAGTAAAGCTCCTTACCTTTAGATGTTGCTGCAATCAAATAATTCATGCGCTCCATCGTGCATCCAAATGTATGCTCCTTAAGGCATTCTTCTTTATGAAATCTCATTCTCTAATCATTTCTCCATTTTCTAAATTTAAAAACCCTCTTTTAATATTTTCATCATGTTCTTGGCTTTTTGTACTTTCATTTGATCCAAATTTCATTCAAAAACTCCTTTTTTTTCATTAATTTTGACAAAGTCAATTTTGGTTAATAGCTGCATTCACTAGGCTTCGTTGACAAGGCCTAGTCGATGCAATGCAAAAATCCTATAAAAACTAGCCAACACTTTGAAATTTTTTGTCATTTGCTTCAAAATGAGAATGGAGTTTTGTAATTTTTCAAAGCCCAAAACCTTCCAAAGCCCATAACTTTCACACTATTTGTCCAAATTACTTTGTTCTTCAATCTTATAGTTATTAGAGGTAAGCTCTTAGTCATACGGGCCATGAACCTTAAGGTTTTTGATGAAATTTTTTTCAAAATTTTCTAACTTCCCCAAAGGATTAATAAATAGAACAATATTAAACCATAAATTTCTAACAATCTAACCCTTCCAACAAACTTTGGTAAATCTAAAATTATTTATTAATATTAAAATAAGAATAAAATAATATTAAAATAATCAACCAGGCCATGATTTCAACTTAGGCAAGTGTAACTACCCTAAGAGATAAGGTATCCCAATTGTTTTAAGTTACACATTAAATGCTAACTCGTGGTCATGTTGTGATCATAGATGGTGCCAAGACCAAATGCTTATAGGAAGGAGGATCATCACAACCAATGGAAAAATGACCTAGGGCTAGAAGGAAATAGAAGGAACAAGCTTAGGAGTAGGTGCCAAGACTATGACTAAATAATCCAAAATAAGAGAGGCACTAAGGCCTATACTAAGACTTGAGGTTACACTGACACAAGCCTACCTTGACATGATTAGGTCTTGTGACA
The DNA here is from genome assembly GCA_015680685.1 of Gnetum montanum. Lineage (NCBI taxonomy): Eukaryota > Viridiplantae > Streptophyta > Gnetopsida > Gnetales > Gnetaceae > Gnetum > Gnetum montanum. The sequence goes on along the minus strand of MNCI01010614.1, from coordinate 31,709 downwards.
TCCAATGCTCAGTTAGCCAAGAACTAAACTTTGGACCATTCTTGGAAAATTCTCCATCAAAAGTCAAAATGCAATTGCAAAACTTGCCCATGTGGCCGACTATCACTTTCAATAGGAAGTGGTAGATGAAAGGGATGTATCTCTTCTAGAACAATAGAAAGGTGAGAGCCACCATGAGAATCAAGGACATTCAGTTAGCCTACTCAATAGAAGCTATTACACAAGCTCTTGGTCTACCTAATTCTAGTTCTTATCTAGTAGAAATATCCATGCATGCAAACCTAGAGGTAAAAAGGGAGTGGACCCAATGGTGTTATAAGGTTGATCACAAGGAGCTTGCAATACTCACACTAGCAAAGCACATATACTTCAAGATAGTAACTTATCACCTTAATCCAATGGTGAGGCCTAGCAAGGTGATTGCTTTCTCTGCCAAAGCATTTGCCTCTTTAAGTAAGAAATTTCTTATTAACTTTACACAATTAATATATTTGGAGCTGGAAAAGCATTTCAAAGAAACTTAACATGGAAGGAAAACCCTACCATTTCCATGCCTTATCAAAAAATTTTGTAAGAGGTTAGGGATAGTTTGCTATGTAAATGACATAATCAGGCATACTCCTATTGTCTCCTGGTCTAAGATGATGAAAGAGAAGTCTCCTACCATGTTTAGATAAGTGGATTAGCAACCGGCACCTCCACCATCCACTCAACAAATAATGTTGAAGGCCTACATAGCCATTCAACACCTGCTCAAAATTTGAGAGTAGCTCTTGAGTACGTAGGAGCAACAAGTAGGAATAAGTGATGGGGATTCATCTATGTACCATCCTATAATGAGTCACCTCAATGAAGTGACTTAAAAAATTAGTTAGATGGAGGGAGGTGGACTAATATTCTCAGCCTAAAGAATTCCACTGATCATGAGGTTAAATCCTAATGCCTGAGAGGTAACAATGTCTCTCTCACAACAACAATAATTCTCAAAAATATCTCAAAATGTTGTTACCTTTTTAATGCACTTGAAGGATGGTGAGGGATAATTGTCTTGGTGATGCAACACCAAGAAGAAGAGACCATAGGAGAAGTGATTACTGATTGGATTATCAAAGTATTGAACACACCTATGATGCCTGTACTAGATGTTTTTGCACTCAAATATGTGTAGATGTCTATAGGGACTATTAGCGATCGATTGAGTGTGGAGTAGAATGAGGAATTGCTAGATCGACTAGTGGAAACCAAGCAACCAATTCTAGATATCTTTGATCTTTTAGATAACATCATCGTAACCTAATTGAAGCTACTTAAAGAAAAAGGCAAATGCATCATTCTAGAAGGACAACTCAAAATGGCTTAAGCACAAAACCAACACTTGATTATGGAGATTGTTGAATTAAAAGTCCATCTTGCTGATCCCGCACTCTTGAACCCTGCACTAATAAGAGATGAAGCTTTTGAATAGCTTCAAGATAGACTCAAACAAGCTAAGATGGGGGTGGTGACAACCATCTTTAACTAATTCATGACCAAGGCCAAAACATATTCAATTTAGAAGAACTTGATCTAGATGCACCTAGAGAATGATATGCTAACTAAAAAAAATCATCATCTATGGAATGTTGATGTGTAGAAATAAAAAATGAAAAAAATCATCCATCAATAATAAGAGTAGCTAGCCAAGGTGAACACTAAGCTTAGGAGATTGGTAAAAGAGAATAGAAATCTCTCTATGGAGGAATTCCATGCCTTACACCAAAAATTTTTAATTGAGATTACTACCTAAAAGAATAACACTCTCAAATTTAAGAGATTAAAGAATCACTACAAAGATCAGGTTGGCCTAATGAAGGAAGTTAATGAAAAACATATTCAAATAGCTAGAGAAAAAGTTAATGGGATCCTCCAGTAAGAAAAAGAGATGTGACAACCTATGATTGATGGGATAAATGCCTACAACAAAGTAGAGATCTACATGGAGTTGCAAATTGAAGAGAGGACTAAATATATGTAGCTTGTCAATCTTCGATATGCAAACCTAGCAATGTAGACTACTAGATGGTCATGGTGAAAGTTGGAGAAGTAGGTGGTTAGCTTGTACTTACTATACAAGGTAGATTTTAGCCACCATAAGGAAACCAAGTAAAAGCTTGAAACTGCAAACTCAAAGTTCTCAAGGCAAGATTCATCGATCAAAGATCAACTACTAAGAACCTAGCTAAAAGAATGAATAATTACTAGGAGTTGCAGAATATAATTAGGGTGTTTGACATTGAATGAAAACAATTTGCTACCTAGTTTGTTAATGTTAAGGAGTTTTTTCCAACAATGCCCTATCCTTGGGATGTGACCATTCTAGCCCATATTGATGAAGTCGTGTGCACAATGCATGATCCTAGGAATAAGTAGGAGAAGATGAAAGCATTATTGGATGCTTTCTATCTTCCATTAAAAGTTTTAACCATAGCAAAACAACCACAACAACCTCAACCATTCAATGCACATAAAGCAGGAGAAGGTCCTTCAAAACCTTAGGAGCCTCCACCACCTAGGATTGTTTAATCTTCTCCATCATCTTCACATAATCAGAGGAATGGTGTTTGTCAATTTTTGTCTTCGTATTTAATTTTTTAGTCCTGAATACCAAAACATTTTCTAATGATTGTATATCCATACACCCAAGAGCACTTAGTTTTTGTTTGTGTTTGTTTATGTTTGTTGTATGTTTATCATTAGTCAATAATTCCATACCACCCAAAATTTGTAAAACTTAAGAATGAGTTTTCATTCACTTGTGGGGGTATGATGAATCACAAATGGGCTACATCAACTAGGCCTCATCAACTAAACTTTGCCAACAAGGCCTTATTCACTAGGCCCTATCAACTAGGCCTTGTTAACTAGGCCCCATCGATGCATCATTTGATCCACTGACATGGCCCCATCAATGCATGATTTGATACATTGACATGGCCTCATCAATGTAGTGTTTATTTTCACCTATAAATATGCACTCATCCACCATGTTTATGGAATGTCTTATCATAGTTGTAGTGAAGCTCTTGCAATTTTGTCATTTGAAAGTTAGAATATTTTTCTAAGTGCCCACACTAGGAGTCAAGAGTATATGGATCTTTATTTGAGCATTGATATACCTAAGCATAGCAGTGTGTGCAGCAATAAAGAAGAGCTTTTTGATCAACCTTGTAGCACTTTGAAATAGATTAATTATTTATTTATACATTTAATATTTTATTCATTTTCCTATACTAATTTAAGTAATTAAATAATTAATTAGGTTAAACTAAGCCAAATTCAGTAGTGATCAATTTAGCACATAAGTATGACCACTTCGAGCATATGCTTAGTGCTTTGTAATCCTAGTAATGCTTAATGTTTGATAACCTAGTAATGTTAAATGTGTTTAGGATATGTACAGTAAGTGGGAACAAATGCTTATGTTAGGATTAGTTACATGTAGGTAGTTAGATTAAATTGGCATTTAAATTACTTCATTCCTTTCATCCTTTATTTTAAGCATCCAAAACATAAAACATAAAAATAATAAAAATCATATTCCTTGATTACACTTAACCATACCTTTGCATATCACAAGTGTAATTGGGAAGACAATGAATGATTGTTAGGGCAAGTTCACTTCCTATAAGCTAGTGTACCGGAAGCCAAGGGGTCCACAGAATTTGACTAGATCACACGTGAACACTTAGTAATTTGTATGGTTGAGCATAGGGGTATTCACCACTTATCAGAGGGTATGGGGAAACAAATTTGTTAAAGGTTTAAAACCATCTCTAAAGGATCACATATTACCTCTCAAATTGACATCTTATGAAGAGGCAAGAGTAGTTACTATGAATCTAGAGAAAAGCTAATACAAAGATGTAGCTTTCTATAAAGGGAGACAAGGGTAAAGGAGAGGATCATCACTTGGAGGTAGGCTTGGACCTCTAAGTATCCCCATGGTCATGAAGGTAAGCACTTGACACCATCTTATAGTCCTACTATTAGATTTGGTCATGGATCTATTGTTTGTTATAGATGTGGATAGCCTAGCCATTTGTAGAGGGATTACACAAATTGTTTGGCATGTGGGTAGCCGGGACATTACACTATGGAGTGCTTGAAGTAGGAAAGTAGTAGTGAAAAAGGCAAAGGCTAAGGATAGCAACCACTAGTTCAAGGTGGAAGCAAAACACCTATTTCTTAGCTAGGAGTAGACCAAAGAATCTAAGGTCAGGTGTATGCTCTAAAAAATTAGCCATTGGATATGCAGCTAAACATAGTAATGGAGATGGAAGGTACACTTTTGGGATTTGATGTATTGATTTTATTTGATCCACGTGCCCACCATTCCTTCATAGATCCTAGTGTTTTACATTGGATAGTTCTTGCATGTTATACTCTTTATCCTAGGTCTATAGCATATTCTGTTGGGAATCATGAAACTTAAGTTTATCATGTATAGGTATGACAAAAGGATTATAGGAGATGAAATTGGTTATTGATTTGCATGTTATAAATCTTAGAGTACATGATGTAATTTTGAAGATGAAATAATTTACACAATTCAATATTAATTTGGACTATCAATAAAAGCAACTAAGAACACAGTTAACTAACATTGCTCTAATTAAGCTACAAACTTGTCTAAGGTCTATACATCTACAATTGATCTCTTCTCGAATGTACTATAAGATTATTTAAAAAAAGCATGAATGCTTTATTTTCATAGTTTATATAATAGATATGGTTCACATAGATTAAATTCTTGCGATCTAAGAGTTTTGTGATATATTTGGTCAAAATTACTAGGCTTTTCGCATAGATGAGAGATTGAGTTAGAGACTGAGCTTAAAGTTGGTAAAGAACCTATTTGAAAAGCTCCACATAGGATGTCTCTAGTACAACTAGCAAAGCCAAAGATCTAACTACAATAATTGAAGGACAAGAGTCTCATTCAACCTAGTGTATCACATTCTTCTTCAGTGATATTTATTAAAAAGAAGAATGGAAGTTTGCAGTTGTGCATAAATTAAAAGTAGATAAACCAAGTAACTTTGAAAAATAAATATCCTCTACCATGCATTGATGACTTGTTTGATCAAATTTAAGAAGCTCATGTATTCTCAATGATTAATCTCAAGTTTAGATATCATGAACTATGGGTTCATGAGTACGATGTGTCAAAAATTGTATTCTAAACTCGATATGATAATTATGATTTTTTGGTGCTTCTATTTGGATTAACAAATGCACCAATAGTTTTCATGCATCTCATAAATAGTGTAATGCAACCATTCCTAAATAAGTTTGTGATTATGTTCATAGATGATATCCTGGTGTATTCTCTTGATAAGAAGTTACATGTAGAGCACCTATGGATGGTATTATAGAATTTAAGTACTAGCTATATGCTCAACCATCCAAGTATTAATTTTGATAATCAAAGACCTAGTTTATAGGACATGTGATATTAGGATCTAATATCTCCACACATCCTACAAAGATTACAATTGTTCATGATTGGCTTATATCATAGTTTATAACAGAGGTGCAAAGCTTCTTTGAATTAGCAAGTTATTACTATAGATTTCTTGAATGATTTTTTTAAAATAGAATATCTTTTGACTCAACTACTAAGGAGGAAAAATAGCTTTATTTAGAGCTTAACATGTAAAATTACATTTAAGGAGTTGAAGCATAGATTGATGCTTACTGTAGTGTTAATCACCTACACTAGGACAGCAATATAATGTTATCACTAATGCTTCAAGTAATGCATTTGGTTATCTATTTATGTAGAATGGACAAGTTATGACTTATGCATCTTATCAATTAAGGCCACATCAAATAAGATATTTGATACATGATCTAGAGTTTATGTTGTAATATTTGCATTTAAAATTTAGAAAAATTATCTATATAGGGAGCAAGTCACTATTTGGACTAACCATAAGAGCCTTCAATATCTTATGAGTTAGCCACAATTAAACCTATGACAACATAGATGGATGAAGTTGCTTATTGATTTTGATTTTACTATTAGATACAAGCTTGGCAAGATAAATAAAGTAGCTAATCCAATAAGTAGGGTGGCTAGCAAATGTAGTATCTTGACTATCCAATCATTTTTACAAGAGTATATTCAACAACAATAGTAGCATGATCCATGGTATCAAGATTTGAGGTAGAAAATCACTTATGATGGACCATTATCTATGGACAATCATGGTGTGTTATAAATGAATATTCAAGTATATGTTCCAAAAGCTTTTTGATTTGAGTTTATAGATGAGGCTTATATGAGTAGATACCAAATTCATACCAATATCCAAAAGATATACCAAGTTTCATGATGAATGTATTAGTGGCTTGGTATAAAGAAGAATATAGAAAACTATGTCTCTCGGTGTCTGATTTGCCAGCAAGTGAAGATAGAACATCAAATGCCTAAGAAATATTTCCACTCACATGATATTTCCTAGTGGAAATTGGATACCATTGATATGGATTTCATTAGTAGTCTTATGAGGATTTGCAATGACTATGATGCTATACCATTATTTTTTGGCCTATTGACAAATTTTCCCAATTTCAATGCCACATGAGCATTAATGAATGCAATAGAGACTACACATCTCTTTCTTATAGAGATAGTGTGATTCCAAGGTGTGTGACAATAGATTATAGAGATGGTTGATTCATATCATATTTTTGGTAGGCATTTTAAAAGGACATGGGTATGAGGCTAAATATGAGTTTAGCATATCATCCATGAACATATGGTTAAATTAAGTGGGTAAATTAAATTCTTAAGAATATGTTCAGAATTTATGCTTTGCAGTATAGAGATAATTGGAATTAGATGCCACCATTAGCAAAGTTTGCATATAATAATACTTAATATGAAAGTTTGCAGGAAGAACCATATGCTATTTATATGGTGGACCATGTAAAATACCTTTATGTTGGGATACTCTAAAAGACTACCAACAGTTAAGCACAAATTTAGTAAGGTAGATCACAAACTATGTCTACTAGATTTAATATAGATTAAGAGATACCCAAGATAGGCAAGTAGCATATGTCAATTAATGATGAAGGCCAATAGAGTTTACAATAAGAAATCATGTATTTCTTCATGTTTTTTTCCATAAAGGACCTTATATGATTTGGCTAAAAAGGAAAATTAACTCCTTAGTACATTGGTCCTTTTGAGGTGTTATAGAGGATTGGAAAGGTGCCCTATAGGATAGCATTACCTCCTTAGTTGGAACATGTACATGATTTTTTCCATGTATTTATGTTATGATGTTATGTACCTAATGAGTGGCATATGATTAATCATTCTGAGATATAATTACAATCTAATTTTAATTATATAGAGTAGCCAATAGAGATTGTTGACTACATGGTGTAATAGTTACATAGTAAAGTTATGCCTATGGTCAATGTTTTGTGGAATAGACATGGAGCTTTAGAAGATACCTAGGAAGAGGAGACTGAGATACATGCAACTTATCCTAAGTCTTCTATCAGCAAGATTCTCAAGGAGGAGAGAGTATTATACCTTTTCTATATACATTAGGTATTGCATTATGATTATGATTTATATATTGTGTGTAATCTTAGTGGGTTATCAAGAATGAGTTATTTTTTTATGACTATACTTTATATGTTATGATGCTTTAGTTCTTATGATATCTTTATGATATCTTTACATATGTAATTAACATGATTATATATACTATTCTTGTGCATTGTGTTAGAAAGGTGATGTGACTAGCAATGATGTTGCATTGGGATACAAGAGTAACTATTCAATATGTATTTATGCTTTATATGTGGTTTTGGTATTTATGCATTTAAACTAAAACACTATGCTATGTAATGCTTGGATGTACTTTTAGTATGTGGATGTGTAGTATGATTGATATGGATCTTGTAGGTTTAAACACATTTGATTTGGAGTCCTAGTATGTTTGTTATGTGTCTTTAAACCATGGAGTATTATTTAAGGAAGGAAAATAGATTATGAACTTATAAAATGTGTTTCATTTCAAAAAATTTGTTATTATATAAAAAGTAAAATTAAGTTATAACTTACGTATCATGTAAGTAAAAAGCCAAAAAGAAATGTAACTTGTATTTTTTAAAAAAATAAGCTTATATCTATTATTAAGGTGTAGAATGTATAAAGTTTAATCTATTACCTATTTTTTACCTTTTATTCACCATCTCTTTATTACTTTGTTTGCTACCTTTCATTTTCATCAAGCATCATGTTCTTTCTATTTTTCTTTGAAATAGAAATTGATTTTCAAGCCTATTTTCCCTCTATTTCTTTTATCTTCAACTATTCTTTCAAATTTTTAACTTCATGCATATATTTTTCTTGACTCTAAACTTGGATTTGGAAATGTTGAAATCATGTCTATGTGAGGGAATGATTAATTTGGACTAAAATGATGTCTTAACTAGATTTTAAGAGTTCTATGCTTGTTTTGGACTTTCTACTTGTGGGTATCACTAGCAAGTGGCACTAGCATAAGGATGTCAATCAATCGGTGATGAAGCACCATAGAGGTGGTTATGGATTAACCTCCACTATGATGCATTAGTGAGGCTCTTGTCTCAAGCATCATCCTAAGAGTAGAAAAGCATAGGTATATTGTGCCTAAGACTATTATGTAGTATAGGTGTGTACATCCCTAAACCTAATCCTCTAGAAGACTAGTAGTTGTAAGTTATAGGTTGACAAACCCTAAAACTAAAAGATCTGCAAGAAAATTACCGATTATGAATACTCATGGCAACATTTCATATGTGATGAGTAGCGAGGTACCCCTACACTCAACCATATTAATACAAGCGTCTCACATGTGATCCGGTCGAACCCCAAGAACTAAGTGCTTACGTGCGCTGATGGAACACTTAAGGTTAATCAATCACTATCTTCCCAAACTTACATATATTGCCACGATTGTATGGTTAAGTAAGCTTGAGGTATGTGATTTTTATGTCTTTTATCTTTTTAATGTCCTATGCTAAGAGGGAAATGTGAAGAGAACTAATTGACTAACGTTCATTAACTAAGTTCTAATTGTCCTAGCACTAGTATCCATTTTCACTTGCCGTACACACCCTGAACCAGTGCAATGCTGCTGGGATTACCAAACGCTACTTGTTACTGGGTTACCAAGCATTACACACATGCTCGAAGTGGTCGTATTGAATGCACTTAACTAGGAGAGTCAAGGGTTGAAAGATATTAATTATCTAAGAAAGCATTTAAACATTTAACAATAATTAAATCCTATTTAGCTTAGTCCACATGCTGCAAGGTTTATCAGAAAGTTCATCTTTATTATCATACACAAATATGTGCTTAGGTACAATTTTCTCGAATAAAGATACGTTCACTTTGAGACTCCTACTGCAGGCACATGGAAATTATTCTAACTCTGGAATGGTAAAACTACTATAGTTTGGCTAAGGGTCTAGATCTAGATCATTGAACAAGGGAAAGCCACCTCTTATTTATAGAACTTTTGGCAGGCTGCGATATCACGTACGTGATGTTGTGGCTCATCATACCCCCATGACTGAATGAAAACTCATCCTTGAGTTCCTTACAAAATATTGGGAAGGTATGGGATTATTGAATTGAATGATACTAATGGTGAATGGGGTGACATGTGGACAGATCATCATTACAATACATGACAAAGTTAGTGTTCATGACAACAAGAGTGAACACTATATACATTTGACATCTAGCCTTATTTGGTAGCTAAGAGAGAAGAAATAAGAGAGAGAGAAAAGAAGAAGTCTGCTACTACTAATGCCGAGATTGTGCCTTCATTATTCATCCATAAGCATGTCATCGATCTTATTCCTTGTATAATTTTTCTAGCACCAGTCCATTCCAAGTGTTCCCTCTAGATCTAGCTCATTGATGTATGATTGCCATCTGCACACACAACACAGTCTTATATTAACAAGGATAAATGAATCACAATGTAGTTGATACCTTGCCTCAGTGTAAGGTCTATTGGTTGAGTTGTAATATGGCTGATGTGGATTTTGGAGATATGATAATGGTGACTACCCAAGGTGTAGGGGTTAAGAGAAAATTAAAAAAAGTTGGACCAGGATCTCCATGACTGAGAGTGAACCTCCAGTAGCAGGAGAATGGGAAAAAGATAAGGAATAAGAAAGATGGAGAAAAAAAGATACAACTATAATGCCGATGAAGTGGATGTGAGGGATGGTAATGAACAAAATAAATGTTGCTTGTGAAAATATTTAAGGAAAAGAAATTAACTGATGCACCAAATAGGAATGCCAATGGGTCCTCCCCAAAGCAGGCTCATGTCCTTAATGCCCTAACATTCCCACATTGAAAGAGTTCATAGGCTCTGGAAATGTCATTTAGAAGCAAAAGTTAAAGTCTTAACCACAAGAATTTAGCAAAAAAAAAAACAATGAATCAACCAAAATATAGACTACTGATACAATCGGCAATGAGGTGAATAATGGAGAAAGAATGATGGAAAGAAGAAAATGGAATGGAGTCTCAAGAAAAAGGTGGTGTACAACCCCTTGTCTATTAATGGTTAATGTGACTTAGTAGATCTCATTCCAAATCCAGCCTAAAAAAACCACATCCAATGACTTCGCATTAATACATTCGACCAATCCATCCATCGAAAGTAACATGAACGCCTCCATCAAAGAGCCACCACCATTCCGATGAAACGAGAAAGTAGAAAGTAGGAAGTGAGGAAGGGCCTTAGTTAGAGGGAACATGTTTGTTTAGTCCCATAACCAGTTCTTGTAGCCCAAATGATTATTTCGTCTAAGGGGTACACTTTAAATTCTCATTGCTTTATTTTTTTGCATTTTTACATGAGAACCACACCATGCAAAGACTTATTATTTTTATTTTTACTTGCTTAGCTTCTCGATAATGGGGTAATGTCGAAACAGTAAGAAAACTCAAGAAGAAAACATCCAAGCACCCAAGAGAATGACCAACACAAATGCATCAAGTCCCCTTGAAGTCACACCCTGTTCAATCCTTGAGTCCTTCCTTAGTTTGAGAAATGCTCAGTCACCAGTTCATTGATAGTTCTTATTATTTGTTTTGAAGAAAGGGACTATACAGTTCCAAGCCAAGAGAGACCATAGAAATTCATGGATGCATGGATGATGTGGACTCATTGCCTTTTATATCAAAAGAACCATACCTTAGTGTCAACATTGTAACTCAAAGGTAAAAATCAAACATATGCAACCAATAGAATACAGTTCATACCATCATCAGTAGCACTTATTGGGTGACAAACTTAATAAGATGGATAACACACACACACAAAAATAAAAGAAAAAGTATGAATGATGTTGTAAAAAAAAAAGAAGAAAAGTTAAAGAAATTTGTAAAACAAAAACATAAAAAGGAATTAAGGGCCTCAATTGATCAACATAAGTGGCCATCTCCCCCATGACTAAATTGGAAGGGAGAGATTTGAAATAATGAGTGAGGTCATCCTTTCTCCGATGTGCAATGTGCATTGACTGTTGTAGATTCATGATAATATTTGGTTTGTTGCACACTGACTAGCATTCTCTTATCGGAGTGTTTGTTCGAAGTTTTCAGGAGTTTCCAGCTTCCTCCAATTGATGTTTTCAAGTTAAGATTTGGAAGTCGGCAACACTCTTACACTAGTGCATCTATGCTTTCTACGTGAGTGTAAGTTGTTCCCCCAGTTAGTTCCATGCACATTGATGAGTTGCTCTTTTGATTAGTTATCAACCATTGGGTGTTTTCTTCTTGTGTGGTTGCTACATACAGACACTTTTGTATGTTAACCTCCTAGGCACACCGGTTGCATGCAGGCAATGTTGAACATTCTTGTATGCCATGACCCTCTGTATCACTGTATGTGATGCATGGAACTTTCTTCTTCTCAATCTTTCCAAAGGCATTTTCCCTAGATATTTTCAGGGAAAGATCGCAGATTCCTAGGCATGCGTTTATGGTACTTGGCCATGACCTTCCCATTATGATTGGGAAGTTCCCTTTGTCATTGTTTACTTGTATCACAAGGAAATCAGCTAGGTATGACCACCCACACACAGTGGTAACGATGTCCTCCACTAGTCCCAAGGGAACAATGATGGACTAGTCAACCAGCTCTAAGCAAATATTACTCTTCTTTAGTGGAGGTAGGTTCCAAGCTTTATACATCTCTTGTGATATTAAGTTGACTCTGAAACCTGAGTCCAGAAGAGCTTTACAAGGTTCATTCCCAATGACTTGGAGATATATTAAAGGGCTTTCGGGGTCAAAACATTTTCTAGGAAGGTGGCCCTCTTTAATCCAATCAGTGACAACATGCATTAACATAACTGTGTGTGTTGAGCTCTGTTTTTGGTTTGAAGGGAGCTCTGAAGCCTTATTTGATGGAGAGACATTTAGAGGCTCAACCATGTGTGGTTGTAAGAGCTTGGTTGGACTATTGGTTCTAAAGAAAGGTCTTTTCTTTGTACAGTTGTCATAACTAGTAGCAAGTTGAAGGTTCACAGCTCTCGTCGCATTACGTTACTACGGTTGAGTGGGGAGTTCCCCTTGCATTACTGGAGTGGGTGGTAGTGGAGCTATTGGTGTAAGATTCATGGATGGCTTCAGAGGATGGTATGTTTATGGGTTGTCTCTTCTAGAAAAAGGAGTCCTATAATACTCCCGAGCTTAGTAGTCACATTGTGAGGTTGCGTGACCGACAAAGTCACTTGGAGAAACTAGCTGCTGCACAAAATAGCCATATGGATCCAATTTNTAGTAGTCACATTGTGAGGTTGCGTGACCGACAAAGTCACTTGGAGGAACTAGCTGCTGCACAAAATAGCCATATGGATCCAATTTCCAATAAGGATATTGTTTCCTTGGTGGTGGCATCCCCCATGACTGTGGGTATTGCCATTGCTGGTGTTTCTCAATAGGTTGTGGCGAAGTTCCACTTGGATAATACGTTAAGGATTGGTGGAACTAGCTTGGGTTCCCTTAGGGATAAGGTAACCTTCGGGGTGCTTGCAATTTGTTAAGTCATGGGTTGAGTGCATACACCCCAGACTCTTGTAGATGTGAGATTACTGGGCAACATCCCATAGGATAGTCATATTGGCATATCTCACATCCACTGTCATTGTTCATATCATAATCCAAAACCTCTTCAGTGATGGCCATTTTACCCTTACCTTTGTTACATGCATCGTCCAAATCCCTCTTTTTCTTTTAATCATAGTCACTACTTCGTTCCTTAGACTCCTCTACGATTTTAAAAATGGTTTTTCAAATCTACTATCCAAGGAGTCCCACATTTGGTCTACCTTTACTAACACTTCTATTGTTAATTTTTGGAGAAGCAAGGTTTTCCTGTTCACCATCTCTTTGAGTGGTGACTCTTCCTCCTCCTCACAGAATCTCACTCCGCTTTTTCGAAGAGAAGGATCACGATTGTACTCTTCCACACTTTCTCTCTTACATAGCTCCCCTTCTTCCTTAGCTACTTGCTCCAACAATATATGAACCTGATGAGACCTAGGCTTTGATAATCTCCCTTGGGCATATGTTCCAAGGGTTCTCCTAGTTTCATTCCTAAGTCCATCTATGAGATCGCGTAGTTGATCCTGCTGTGAGTAACCATGGCCCAGGCAATGATGTAGCAGTGCATAATATCAACCCATTGCAGCATCCAAGGGTTTGTGATTTCCCTGCTTCCATCCTTGGATCTATGTTTACAGGTTGGACACCCAGGAGTACGTTTGATGTTTATCATTAAATAGTTCTAGCATCGTACTGCACCTTCGAATGGCTTCTAGTTCTAAGGACCAGTACCAGCTTTCCGCTTCTTTTATCAGTGTCCTTGTGAACAACTTTAATTTTTGCCACTTATTCTCAATATTCTGCAAGGCACATGCATCATGAAATGCTTGTAAATGGTTCTGAGGATTAGCGTTGTATCCCCCTTTAAATCGTGGGATATTATTCATGTCTAATCTCTTGATCCTGCTATCTTTTTGGTGCCTTGTGGGTATTCTTACAGCCTTCGTGATGTCTAACATGCTTCGGGTTACAAGTAGGAGTTCTTTGTGGTCATTTCACTCATAGCATCTATGATGTCTACGTGGTTCCCTATTTTCCCTTTTATGTCATGATTCTCTAGAATTCCCTCATCCTCGTTCTCGACTCTTTCATTGAGGTTTCTCACTCTGTTTACCCTTATCCTCACAGTTAGGATCCTTGTGACTGCACCCTGATACAAAAGGAGAGGGTGGATGTGATGATGAAGGTGAAGTGGGAGGAGAACCATCACCATGATGATGTTTCCTACCTTCTCTTTGGTGGTCTTGACCCCAATCGTGATGACAATCAGACTACCCGTCTTTATCATGTGTTTGTGTTCCCCTCGTTGAACACTTGGTGTTCGTGGGAATCAGAACCAGGGTTGTGAATCGTAGAGTGAAGGTTCTGATACACCACCTCCTCACCATTGTTAGGAGGGGGAACACTGTTTTGTGGAGAACCTATGGAAATAGGTTCACCACCTTCAATTTCGCTTAAGACAGGTGGAGTGTTACAGGGTCTTTTGCCCTTTAATGATGTATAGTATCTCTCCTGTTGCAAGTCCCTTTGATGTTGCACTTCTATGGGATGGTAGTCCCTTGTGTCATGGTCACATGCAACGTACTCTATGTACAACTATGACATGCCTATTCGTGCAAGAGCACAAAGCACCATGTTGGGGATTTCTCAGTCTGGAGGCAATACTATGTTACCCTCCAAGACTCTCCAACACAGTTGTTCATCTTGATGGAGAATAAAGGTAAATTCAGGTACATATTCATCATGATGAATATATACCACATGGAATTGTTGAGGAACTGGTGGTTCTTGGTTACATATGTTTTGTCGCTGACTATCTCTTGTGTTGTTCCTAGGTGATGAAGTGTTTTTGTGCAAAGAAGAAGACATTTTTATCTTGTCCGGTGTGTTATTTACCATTATATTATTTTCTTTTGATCAACCCTAAGGGTTCGTTCTAGTGTCCCAACGATGTGAATGATCTCCTATGTTCTACGTAGTGCACAAACAACTAAGTCCCCGGCAACGGCACCAATGATGAGTAGCGAGGTACCCCTACACTCAACCATATGAATACAAGCATCTCACGCATGATCCGATTGAACTCCAAGGACTAAGTGCTTACACGCCCTAATGGAACACTTAAGGTTAATCAATCGCTATCTTCCCAAACTTACTTGTATTGTCACGGTTGTATGGTTAAGTAAGCTTGAGGTATGTGATTTTTATATCTTTTATCTTTTTAATGTCCTATGCTAAGAGGAAAAGGTGAAGAGAACTAATTAACTAACTTTCATTAACTAAGTTCTAATCATCCTAGCACTAGTATTCGTTCCCACTTTCCGTACACACCCTGAACTAGTGCAACGCTGTTGGGATTACCAAACGCTACTCGTTACTCGGTTACCAAGCATTACACACATGCTCGAAGCGGTCATACTGAATGCACTTAACTAGGAGAGTCAAGGGTTGATAGACATTAATTATCTAAGAAAGCATTTAAACATTTAACAATAATTAAATCCTATTTAGCTTAGTCCACATGCTGCAAGGTTTATCAGAAATTTCATCTTTATTGCTGTACACAAATGTGTGCTCAGGTACAATTTGCTCGAATAAAGATCCATTCACTTTGAGACTCCTACTGTGGGCACATGGAAATTATTCTAACTCTTGAATGGTAAAACTGCTATAGTTTGGCTAAGGGTCTAGATTTAGATCATTGAACAAGGGAAAGCCACCTCTTATTTATAGAACTTTTGACAAGCCGCGATATCGCTGGGGCAAACGTGATATCACAGATGCGGTATCACGGCTCATCAATATGCTACACTAAGTGTAATATGCTATTAACCACATGGGCTATGTGTATATGTTGGTATAATAACCACATGGGTTATTTGTTTATGTTAGTATCACTTTGTGAGTCATAGTAATGGTAATATACCTTGCAACTGATCTATGATTATGTGATCCATGTGATGCTTAATGCTATGATATGGATATGAATGCATGAACATGATAGTGAAAATGCATGAAGTTTGGTGCAATGGATATGTGATTGATTATGTCTAATGGTGGTTATATATATGACTGTCTTTTACCTATTTGTTTATTTTAGTTGAGATTATGCAAGTATTGTATGTGATATCATATGTTCATGTGTTTCTTAGAGCAAGTATAAAACTAGCCATTGATGTAAGTTGTTGTGTATGCCATTCCTCTTGTCCAGTGTAGCACTTGTTCATAATCTAGCAAGAAAAGTGTAAAGGTTTCGCACTCAATTTTATACTGACAATATTTAGTTATAGGTGAAGGCTGAAGGAGTGTAGGTAAGCACTAAGAGAGTAGATGAGAGGGATGTCTTCAGGGCTTGGTTGGTGTATATTTCCAAGTATTGTATTATGGACCAATCATATTTTCATGACCCTCACTATACTCTTATGTAAATGATATTTGTGTTTTTGTATCTTGTAAGAGTAGTACATATTTTTAGATTAATTATATTACCCTATCTCAAGAAGGTTTATTTTGTGTGCAAAATTATGAATTTCTAAAACATTTTTTAAAAAGATTTAGAAGCTTATTACTTTGCAATAAATAGAAAAGTGCATGAATTCATAAGACAACCGATAAATATGAATATATATGATATGAATGCAAATGATTTTAAACAAAAGAATATCAAATGTGACACTTTAATTTTGGTAAATGTTATTTGAAAAATGATAATCAATTTGTTTTGTATGGTGCATGTGCAAAAAATTTCTTTTAAACTAACTAAATATTTAAAGATGAACAATGAGATGTTACTTGGTAGTAAGGATCTCATAAGGATCTTGGTTTGGTAACCTTGAGTTATAGAGAAAATTTCATGAAAAGAATTATGAGAGCTAAAGACTCTTAATGGGGAAAATTTTTAGTTTCAGTAACCAACATTAAATCTACCAGATAAACGCTGTTGAGAAAAATAGAGAAATCATAAAATTGGTAAGGCACAATAAAAGCCAAATATAATAATAATGTTAGGAGACATCCTAACATCCTTGAAGTAATCAATGGAAATGTGTTGAAGCAACAGAAGCTTACCAATGCCAAAATTAGAGAACGTATAGTAGGAAAAAAGGTAGTCCTTAAATAATCAGTAAGCATATAGCATGATAAATAATTCATAAAAGAAAAAAATAAAAAATAAAAACTATTATGATGACATTTACCTAGGTTGTTCAAGCTAAGTTACTACGTTAATTATATATTGATAATATATATATATAATTTAGCTAAGAGAATCTTGTAGAAAACGCATTGATTTTTAATTTATCCGTTGTATTGGAAGTTGTCTAATACATCATTTTACTATATTCAATGCATTTCATAACAATTTTAGTTAAATCACGGTGATTGTATGATTGTATGAGGAGAATGATAACTAATTCCAACTTTGGTAATAAATATTTATAAACTCTCATAGATTGTTGTTTTCCATTCATGCTCTACTTGCTCTTCAGAATTTCCTTGGCCTTATGGATAGAATGTTGTTTTATCTTTACATGTAGGTTCTCCTAGAAGGATATGTATAGAATATTTTTTAAGGAAATCAATAGGCTCTTCCTAAGTTATGGAAAAAATATTATTTAGCCTTACTTTCTAAGATTAGTAGTTGCCTCTCTACCATATAGCATCCTCCAAACATCCTAAGCAATTAGGATATTTATATCTAAATAGAATTGAGGTAGATGGTTAAGTTGGAGAGACAATAGTAGTGATGGTGAATGTTGGGCCATTCAAAAGAGCTATGAACAACAAATTAATGGTAAGTGTAATGGAAACATGACATACTGATATTGAATATAATAGAAGAGTAAATTACACAATACAAACATTAGAGGAAACCTTGAAGTGAGTTAGAGGAATGATGTCTTATAGAAGAAATCAATTCAGATAAGGGAACAAGATTAAAAAAGACATAAAAAATAATTAAAAAATATTGCACATAAAAAAGCATCTCTTATTCATAGAGTCAATGTCAAATAATTTTTTTTTTATAAAAAAAAAAAAAGAGAAACTCCAGTTTAGCATATCCAAGACCAATAAAGATCGAGAACCATGTACGCAGAGTATGAAAAAAAAACATGGGACCAAAACCATGTGTGAACTCGTCGGAAGAAAACCACAGGTACAAACCAACTAGGGACCAGAAAAATAATTGGACCAAAATCATGCCCAGATTTATAATACGGGTAAACGGAGTAAAACAAATAACCGATAATTAAATACCTGGGAAAAATCTTGACTCGGCTGGAATTTTAAATTTTTATATGGGTAAACACGAGGAGTAAAACAGGGAAGAGTTTCAAATTTTTTTTGCTGCCTCATTAACTTGTGACTCACCAGCTGGGTCCCAAAAGGTCAAAACCGTAATTAAAAAGGTCAAAAGCGTAAATATTTAAATTTCTCCAAGTTATTTTCACTGGTACAAGAATTTCCCAAGTAACTCACAGAGTCCA
Organism: Gnetum montanum; assembly: GCA_015680685.1. NCBI lineage: Eukaryota > Viridiplantae > Streptophyta > Gnetopsida > Gnetales > Gnetaceae > Gnetum > Gnetum montanum. Next base: position 13,034 of record MNCI01010614.1, on the reverse strand, counting down.
AGTTTGCATTTAGAAAAACGAGTCACTTACAAAGTAATACTACTCTCATGAGCTAGATCTCCTATTTCTCACGGTTTTTTTAAGGAAATGGTGATTGACTGCCTTGCCAAAAAATCATGGAAACAACCCTAAGGGATCCGCATGTGCAGGTATTTTACTTTTTTCCAATGAGAATGATCGAAATGCCATGCTACTGTTAGAAACTTAGAATAATGCCAAAATAGAAACTAGAATAGAATTCTAGCACTGAGTACACTCCTCAGAGTCATTTGCTGTGAGAAAATCTTAATACTGAAACTGATGCGAAGATTTTATTAAAAGACATGGAGTTTGGTTGATCCATGTAAGTGATTTGTTTCACTAACACCATGTAAAGAAAATGCTAGAGTCTGATGTTATTCCCAGTGGCTTGCACCAATATTATATTAAATTTAAAAGAAATTGTAGAAAATAAAAAAAGACATAGAGTTATCCTGGGAAAACCTTCACTATGAAAACCCCCAGAAAAGAATCGGCTCTTGGACCATTAGCAGCATACCTTTAGAAAATTGAAGCTCAAGGAGAATTTACAAAGGAAAGGAGATAATTATCAAGCTTATGCTTTGAAAATGTGACAGAATCCAAAATTAAATAGGGATAAAGTAGTTTATTTTACTACGGATAAATATGGAACCAATTATAACATAAACAATAATAAAAATATAATAAGGTAGGGCAAAAATATCAGAGAAAATCAAGGTAGATTTGCCTTCATCCACCACACAATTCTCCCTCTTGAAGGTAAAGCTGCTTTGAAGAATATTTCAAACCATTGTTAGGAAAGGTCAAAAGAAGACCAAATGTTGATCACCACCAGAGAAACTTTTTAGCAAAAGTTGACTTGGTGAATACGTTAATAGGATTTGCTTCAGTTGAAATTTTATTTAAAAGAATCCTTTGCTATTTAATTTCCTTCGATATATAGTGATACTGTTCTTTAATGTGCTTCATTGGGCATGAAAGGTTGGATTCTTAGATATGCTTATGGTACTTTAACTATCACAACCAATATTAATCAAAGCTTGAGTGATGCCAAGTTCAGCTATTAGCCTTTGGAGTTGTATAGCCTCTTTGCATGCCAAGTTAGCAACAACATATTTAGCTTCAGTGGTAGACTAAGCAACACAAGATTGTTTTTGACTTTTCAAAGAAACAACACCACCAAAAAGATTAAACACATATTCACTAGTAGATTTCCTACTATCAATATGACCACCCCAATCTGTGTCAACAAAGCCATGAAGTCCATTGGAATCATGAAGATATCAAAAGTCTCGCCTCACTGCAATACAGTGTTGTTTCCCTGGATTAGACATATACCTGCTAAGTTTTCCAACAATGTAAGCAATATTAGGTCTAGTAGATACCATTGCATACATTAAACTATCGATAGCACTAGCATATGAAATTTTTATCATGAGCTCTTTTTCTTCACTTGTCTTTGGGCATTGTTCAACTGAAAGTTTAATACCAATTTAACAAGGTGTAATTATAGGTTTTCAATCATGCATTTTAAATCTTTTTAAAAATATTTTCAACATATGCAGATTGTCCAAGTCAAAACTTTTTATTAAGCTTGTCCTTTTTAATTTCCATGCCCAAAAGTTTTTATGCAACAGCAAAATCCTTCATATCAAATTGAGAAGACAAATGAAGTTTTAGTCCTTGAATATCATGTATGTTGTTACCTACTATTAAAATGTCATCAACATATACCAACAAGATAACATATTTGTCTCTTGTATTTTTAACATACATACATGAGTCTTCAACACTTCTAATGAAGCCAAGATTTATCATGTAATCATTAAATTTTTTATTCCACATCCTTGGTGCTTGTTTGAGCCCATAGAGTGATTTTAATAATTGACACACCATATGCTATTTTTTTTTATTTCATATCCTTTAGGTTAAAGCATATATATTTCTTCCTCAATATCACCATTGAGGAATGTTGTTTTCACATCCATGTTTTCAAGTTTAAAATCATCAATAGCTATGATAGCGAACAATGATCTTATGGAGGTTAATTTTACTACTAGAGAGATGATTTCATCATAATCAATCCCCTTTCTCTAAGAAAATTCTTTAGCTACAAGTCATGCTTTGTAATAATTTCCAGATTTTATTCTGTACACCCATTTATTTCCAAGTAGTTTTGTCTCTGATGATTTTCAAGTTTTATTTTTGTGAATTAATAACATTTCAACATCCATTCCTATTTACACTTTGCATTTTGCATAGATAAACATGCCTCATCATATGTTGATGGCTCATTATTTTCAGTAAATAGGACATTTTCTTCTAGATGTGAGGGTAATTTTCTTATACGTGTTGAACATCTTAATAGCTCACCTTCACTAAAAGTAGTTTCTCCCTTTTCATGTTGTTCCTCCTCATTTACCATGCTATCACCATCCTCTTTGCTAGGGGCAATATCCTTAGCTAAGGGAGGATGATCCTTAGAAATTTCATTATTAATTTCAACAGGCACATACATAGGAGTTACATCATTTGAAGGAGTTTCAATATTTGAAGATTCCTCCTTCATAAATTGACATTTTTCTTTAAAGATAACATCTTCACTATAAATTAGCCTTTTAGTTTGCGGATTATACAACTTATAAGCTTTGACACCATGTTCATATCTAAGAAAAATACATTTGACAAACTTAGAATCTAATTTGGACCTATCAAATTTTGGAACATGTACATAGGCTTCACAACCAAAAATTTTAAATAGTTTAAATTAATAGACCTACCACTCCAAACTTCTTCTGGAATTTTTTTGCCAGTGCTGATGAAGAAGATCTATTAATAAGATAACATGCAGTTCTTACTACTTCATCCCAAAAACATTTGTCAAGATCAAATTCACTAAGCATACATCTAGCACATTACATTAATGTTTGATTGAAGCACTTTGCTACTACATTTTCTTCAGGAGTCCTTGAAATTGTCTTTTGCCTTTGAATGCATGTTCTTTACAAAAAACATTAAATTCATTTAAGAAAAACTCGCCACCATTGTTAGTTCTTAAAATTGTGATCATTTTTCCTGAATAATTCTCAACAAGTGTTTTGAATTCTATGAATTTTCCAAATACTTTAAACTTATGTTTTAATAAATAGATCCAACTCTTTCTAGAATAATCATTAATAAAAGAAACATAATACATAGCACCTTCAAGACAACTTATTTTAATATATTTAACTAGTTCACATACATCACTATGTGTTAGTTCTAATATCTTAAGAGATTTAGCATTACTTCTTTGAAATTGTGACACCTTTGTTTATCATGTAGACAATGATGATAGAAATCCAAGGAATCTTTTGAAAGCTTAAATTTACCTTGCTTGTAAAGTTCCGTAAGTCCTTTTTCACCAAGATGTCCTATTCTTTTATGCAACAAATCAATACTTGAATTTAAATTAATAACTGATAATGCATTTAATGTTTGCTTTAATGTCTTAGCTTCTAATTTATACAGCTTGCCTATTTTAATTCTAGAAGCCAAAACAAATGAACCATGCAGTATTCAACATTTTCCACTTCCAAAGATAATAGTTAATCTTACATCATCCAATTCGCTTAGAGATAAACAATTTTTAATAAGTGTTGGAACATGACGTACATTGGAAGTCAATTTAACTACTCCATTCTTAACTAAATCTTTACCTTTCCATAATGATGAGTCATGAATTTGTTGGCTATGATATTGCAGCCATGATATCGCAGTCGTGATCTCACAACCCTGTTGTATTAGTAGCCGTAATATCGCATGGGCCACGATATCATGTACACGATATCGCAGCCGACATGATATCGCATCCCTTGCCATATCGCGTCTTCCCCTACGATATCGTGTACGCGATATCGCAGTGCATCGCCATATCTATAAATAAGAGGTGGCTCTCCCTTGTTTAGAGATAGGAGTTAGAAGTAGCGAAGCTCTGGCAGTTTAATCCCTCCAAAGTTGAATTATTTTTCCGTGTCTGCCCGCAGTGTGGTGAATGTAATTGTACGGTGTCTTTCTTCGAGTGTGCCGTACTTGGGCATGCACATGACCGGCAATAAAGATCGAGATTACTTAATCATTGTAGCATTCACTTTGTTATTTATTTGTTTATTTATTTAATGTTATTTACTATTTTCTCTCTCACCCTTAAACTCCTAGAAGCGGAACGAGTACAACTTGTTTACGAGCATTTAAGTGTGACTACTTGGTAGCCCAATGGCGTAGCTAGGATATGCACTTGGTAATCCCAGTGGCATATTTGGGATCTGTGCTTGGTAATCCCAGTGGTGTACCTAGGATCTACGCTTGGTAAATCCCAGTGGTAGTCATGCACGAGGTCCAAGATGTGTACGGTTGATCAAGGAATCGATTGCTTGTCGCCCTTAGGCTAGATTAGATTTCCTCAACCCTTTCCTCCTAGCTTAGCTTAGTTAATCTTACATTCCACTGCCTTCAGGTGTAGCATTAGAATTAGGAACACATCATACACCTCACTTGAACTAAACCATATGTGACAAATACAGTACTAGCCTAGGTGGAAAGACAGCGAACTGCGACCTCAGGCTAACTGTCTAGGTGTCACAACTAGTCCATCTATGGAGTTTGACTGGATCGTGCGTACACGCTCATATTCGTATGGTTGAGTGTAGGGATACCTCGCCACTCATCATTGGCGCCATTGCCAGGGATGGTGCTAGTTGTCTAGATTAGTTATATCATACAAGGTCGCTATATAGGACTTAACGATATATCTATTAAAAAAGAAGTAATTATAAAAAGTCACATAAATTCACACACAACAATGCCTCTCCTACAAGATAATAATAACGCCACACTTAGTGAGGAAGTTCATTGGAGAACCAACGAACTATATGACGATGAAGATTGGAGTATACAACGTGAAGTGGGAGTTTCTTATAAGCATGAACAAAAACAACGTCATCCCAATCCACGAAAGCCTAACTTACCCGATGACGATGAACCCCCATTGGCCACTACAAGCCTAACACAAATACAAGAGGCCATTCGAATCTCACGTAGGCATCGTAAAGAGAGCCAACTACCCAAGCTCGATTTTAACAACTTTCCCAAATTTTTAGGAGGCTATGACTTAGATCCACATCAACATTTACAAGCCTTCTACGATGCCTGCACATGGAACAACATTGATAATGGTTGGTAAAAACTTAAGCTCTTTCCTATGACACTCGTTGACTAAGCTAAAGTATGGTATAGATCGTTGAACCAAATTCAATACGACGCTAGTCAATAATGGTAGAGGTCTTTAATGAAAAATATCAAACCTATGCAAGAGTGTCAACCTTGAGGAAACAAATCCAAGGATGGAAACAAGCAAAACATGAACCCTTGGACATGGCCTTAGAAAGATATTATGCACTATTAAACAACTGTCCAGGCCATGGGTTTTTTGAGGAAAGGCTAATGTACCATGTTATTGATGGGCTACGTAATGAAATAAGAGAGACCTTAGGAACATATGCCCAAGGTCAACTATACAACTTACAAACCCATCAAATCCAAGAGCTTATTAAGCGGGTAGCAAAAGAAGAAGGAGAATTAGCTTGATGGGAGAGTGTTGAAAAACATCAACGAGACCAAAATCTTAACTTAACAAAGATCCACGATCATACAAAGGAGAAATCAACCAATCTCAAGGTGGAAACATCATCTTTGCCAATACAACAATCGTTAGAAGAAGCAGAGGCAAAGATCAATAAGATTTTGAAATGGATGAATCAAAAGTGTGGGGAATATATCAACATCATTGGAGATAGAGTTTTGACAACCCAAGAAGCAGGACAAAACAATAGACAATCGGAAAGAAAGAATGAAGGGAATAAGTGCTTAACTGCTAACCATACATATGAATGCAACATATGTTTGTACGATCACCCCAAGGGTCAATGCCCAATATTGTCACATTTATATGAGCATTGGGAAAACGCGTTACATCCAGAGTTCGTACAAAGATCCTGTGTTCGATCACAGTGGCAACCATCCCAGTTGTGGGGGACACCACCCTTAGACTGGGGCCACCCTTCATATTTTCTGAATCCAAATGCTTATCATGTTCAACATCCTGTTTCTCCATTTGGGCCAACATACTCTATCTCACCACAATACTATCAACCCATGTCTCCAACACAACCGCCACCTTGTGCATCTTATTCTCCTCCTAACTTCCAACATTCTCATCCTTTCCCTTCTTCCATAGTGCCACCAACTGTTCCTAAGGTGTTTGTGCCATAGCAACAACCGACAAACAATACTTGTGCTACCACTACTAACAGTAGTGAAGAGCCTCCTCAACATCAAAAGCGTCCTTTCTTTAAACATGGTCGTAGGAAGGGACAACACAATTCTGAGGCCACTACACCTTCCAACCTAGCACAAGTCCAACCCTATGGTGCACCCTTACCTTCGAACCCAATGCCTCATGTAACTTCATCAGGGCCACCAACTAACGCTCCAACAACCATAAGGCCCAATGAACACAACCATGGGAGGCATCAGCCCAATCCTTGCATACCATCTAACGGTCACCAACATCATAGTGGGCCAACTCGTTATCCAGGAACTACATCGTATGAAGTGCCCCACTATGCTTATTATGAAGTGTGTGAAATCCAAGGGGATAAATATGGACCGATTTCAATACTTCCAATATGCAAGGATCCTTATTTCCCATTTATTAATCCTTGCCATACTCAACCATTTAGTTATGAGGGATATCCCCCATTTCAATAACAAGTAGGATTAATAAATATTTTTCATTTTCTTTAATTTTACAACTTTTTGTTTTCAGTTTTTCATTTTTCAACTTTTTGTTTTATCTTTTTGTGTGTTTGTATTTTTACGTTTTCGTAAGTAATCTCATCTATGAATAAAACAGTCATGTGGATCGTTGGTTGAGGTGTGTTCTATGTTATTAAGTCATGAGTGATCAATTATTTGGAACAGTGAGCCCATTACACCCACTCATCCACTCTACAAATAAGAGGTTCTATTTGAGGGTATAGTGAGGTTCTATTTGAGGGAATGGTTAGGGTGTGACATCAAGGGGACTTGTGGATTCTCTTTGGTGACGTCTGTGGGAGTTATCATGCAACGTGGTTGTACTAAGATCCTTGTAGATCTAATGAAAATGGGAGTAAGAGTAATCATAAGGGCACTCGAAAATCAAACGCTGTTCTAGGGGGTCCCACTGGAAAGACATGCACCCATGCCTGAAGGCTGGCGGCTTCTCTGGATTCAGTAAAGTTCAGAAAAAGAAAAAAAAAGAAAAATGAAGTGCCATAAAACAAAAGTCACTCCTTCCTTGAACAAAACGCCAAGTGATCGTGCACCTTGTTATTATGGTACTCTCATAGTTTTCCATCATGGGATGAAATAATGCGATGTCACTGTTTAGAAGGATGGACTTGGTCCTGATCTTGGAACGATGGGTCAATAACACATTAATCATGCTTTTCACGTAGATTCACTGTGTCCTGGGTTAGCTACCTCATGTCTCAATCTCTACGATCCCTTATATAGTTCATTTCATTTCACTGTTCATGTAATTGTAGCTCGTGTCCTGTGTAGCATAGAATTTTCATCTCATTTCGGTGATACTTACATGCATGTGTTTTATAGAGTTAGTGTGGATTACATTTAACCCTTCTAGTGCCCACAGACACTTTAAGTGTGGTTACACAAGGGCATAATAGGTTGAAACCTGCTTTGGGGAGGACCCACTTGTGTAATCTTTTGTAATCTTCACTTATGACATAGCTCACACACACCATTCATTACCCTCAACGAATTTTTCATGATATTCTTTCCCTTATTACTATCCCTCTAATTCAACATTCCTATGAATCATCACATAGCCTTTTTCTCTACCATCCGAGGTCCTTATTGATAAATTCCACACAATCATAATTTTCGTGCCTTCAGAACTAGTTGAATTACCCTGGAACCCTATAACAATCATCCAAATGTCCTTAGTTTACATCATTTAATTTCAAAAGAAATATTAAAAATTTGGTACATTCTCTAAGTGCCCTAACTTTGATGAAAATATATATACGTGACCTCCCCATAACACTTACCATCATTCTCCATTATTCATGCAGGGGAGTTTTTCAAATTTCTCTCTACAACTTGCAATTGCGCATCCCTTGCTTTCATATCCATAACTCGCTTGCTAGTACTCCGATTTTCATTTCGTTTGAACCTACTTGAACCCAAAGTGTTTAGCTTAGTCGTGGGGGAGGGGCACATGCTGAATAGCACATAAATTTTTTGAAATTCATCATCACCCGAAGGACATCTTTAAGGGTAATTAGTTATAAAATAAAGAATAAAATGTGCCAAAAACAATTTCATCCCCTTAGGTATACCAGAAAATTAAATTGGAAAACCACCTAAGCAAAGAGGACTCAACATTATAATCTTTCAAGGACATGTTCTTCCAATAATTAACATCACACGGAAATAAAGTAAATCTATTAAGGCAAGTAGTAAGGTATAACCTAACTTTGGTAACAACCTTACTAACAATTGGTCTCATGTGATTGCAGATGGCCCCAAAACATGGACAACAGGAAGGTCCTGCTCAAGGTGTGATCGAACAATCTTGGAGAGGTGGAAGACAAGATCTTGCTGGACAACATGCAGAATAGGAGGAACAATCATTCAGCGTTCATCATCGAGAAGATCCTCCTACCGTACGGTTCGGGCACGCAGAAGCAAGAGATACCCTCTCTAAAAGCGATGCCTGGTACTTAGGGGAAATGTACCAATTTTGGCACAATAAAGAAGAAGGCATCATGGGTGACAATTGTGGTGTGACTGTTGACTTCCTGGTTCAAGCCATTTTGGAAGTATTAAACCTTCCAAATACAGGGCCAAAGGTTGCTCAGAACCAGTTAGACACTTTCAGAACTGAGCAACTTAATAAACTGTTGACAGAGAATAAAAGGGTGGCGGAAGAAAAAGAGAAGGCTGACTGGGATGCCTCTATGGCACAAGTGCAAACTTACACACACACCAATGCACTCAAGGCCTTACAAGAGGAGAAACTCTAGGTCATACTTCAACACCATCAAATCCCAAGACCTGGAATGCAAGAAAAGGAAAAGACACCTATGGAGGAGCCACCGCCACCAGGAACTACATGAGTTCCACCATTTTTTAATCATAGGATTTTCTTTTGTGTTGTGTCTCAATTTTTTTCTAACTCCACACTGTGGCATGAATCCATTCTAGTTAGTCAATAATCCCATACCTATCCACTATGTAGCCAATGGCGCTTATTCTCACTTTAACTCGAGGACGAGTTTTCATTTAGTCGTGGGGGTATGATGAGTCATGAATTTGCTGGCTGTGATATCCCAGCTGTGATATCACAGCCCTATTGTATTACTACCCGCAATATCGCGTACGCGATATCGCATCCCCCGTGATATCGCGTACGCTATATTGCGTCACCATATCTATAAATAGAGGTGGCTCTCCCTTGTTTAGAGATAGGAGTTAGAAGTAGCGAAGCTCTGGCTGTTTGATCCCTCCAGAGTTGAATTATTTTTCCGTGTCTGCCTGCAGTGTGGTGAATATAATTGTACGGTGTCTTTATTCAAGTGTGCCGTACTTGGACACGCACATGACCGAAAATAAAGATCGAGATTACTTCATCATTGCAGCATTCACTTTGTTATTTATTTGTTTATTTATTTAATTTTATTTATTGTTTTCTCTCTCACCCTTAAACTCCTAGAAGAGGAACGAGTACGACTTGATTACGAGCATTTAAGTGTGACTACTTGGTAGCCCAATGGCGTAGCTAGGATCTACGCTTGGTAATCCCAGTGGCATATTTGGGATCTGCTCTTGGTAATCCCAGTGGTGTACCTAGGATCTACGTTTGGTAAATCCCAGTGGTAGTCATGCACGAGGTCCAAGATGTGTACGGTTGATCAAGGATCGATTGCTCGTCGCACTTAGGCTAGATTAGATTTCCTCAACCCTTTCCTCCTAGCTTAGCTTAGTTAATCTTACATTCCACTACCTTCGGGAGTAGCGTTTGAATTAGGAACACATCATACACCTCACTTGGACTAAACCGTATGTGATAAATACAATACTAGCCCAGGTGGGAAGACAACGAACTGCGACCTAAGGCTAACTGTCTAGATGCCACAACTAGTCCATCTGCGGAGTTCGACCGGATCGCGCGTACACACTCGTATTCGTATGGTTGAGTGTAGGGGTACCTCGCCACTCATCACATAACCTAAAACTTTGCATAAATCATAATTACCCAATCTTACCATTCCAAGATCAGATGATGTATACTCATTGAACAAATCAGCATGTGAAATGTAGTGATGAGATGCACTTGAGTCCACATACCATGAATATGTATCAACATTATCAGAAGATGATACAACATACAAATCTCCCTCTCAAGTAGGAGCGGCTTGATCACTTTTTGGTACATCACTCTGTTTGCCCTTTTTTGGAGGGGCTTTACAATCTTTCTTTATATGACCAACTTTGCAATAATTCTAACATTGTGATAATTCCAACATTTAGGTGGCTTCTTTACAAATTTTTAAGGCTTATTCTTAAATTAAGGCCTGTTAACAAACTTTGGTTTTACATCATTTTTGATAAATAATACATCATTTTGATTAGTAGAAGTTTTTCTTCTTGCTTTCTCAGATAACAACTAACCAACAATATTATCAAAAATAAAGCTAGTAGATGTATTACTTAAAACCATCACAAATGTTTTCCATGAATTTAAAAGTGTGCTAAGAGGTGGGATGCATTGATCTTCCTTATCCATTTTCACCCCCATAGATTGCAATTGATGGAGCAATGTATTAAATACATTCAAGTGTTCTATACTGGTTGTACCTTCAATGATTTTATAATCATACAATTCTTTCTTCAAGAACTTATTGGTTAGGGACTTTGTTTGATACAAAGTTTGCAATTTATTCCATAAATCTTTAGCAAAAGAAACATCAGAAACATTAAACAATATTGAATTTGAAAAATATAAATGAATTGTATGTATCATCTGAAAGTTCAACTTTTCCCACTCTTCATCAAACATCTTATTTGGCTTCACTCCTGAAATTACACTATGTTGGTCATTTTCAACATGGAGAGCCTCCATTTTGGTCTTCCATAGTTCATAGTTGGACTTGTTAAACTTGGCAATTTCAATTTTGGATAGAGAGTTGGTCATAATTTTTCCCTACAATTACTTGACAAAATATTAGTGGTGCGTGGAACCTATCTCCAACACCAATTGTTATTCCTAGTCACTTGCACCAATATTATATTAAATTTAAAAGAAATTGCAGAAAATAAAAAAGACAAGGAGTTACCCTTGGGAAAACCTTCAAGGTGAAAAACCCTAGCAAAGAATCAACTCTTGAACTATTAGCAACATAGCTTCAGAAGATTGAAGCTCAAGGAGAATTTACAAAGGAAGGGAGATGATTCTCAACCTTATGCTTTGAAATTGTGTTGTTTTGGATGCTCCCTTTGAGCTCGTTATATATTGTCATAGAACCCAAAATTAAAAAGGTATAAGGTAGTTTATTTTGGTAGGGATAGATATGGGACCAATTATAACATAGACAATAATAAAAATATAATAAGGCAAGGCAGAAATACCAAAGAAAATCAGGGCAGATTTGCCTTCATCCACGTCATATCTGAATCACACCGTAAGCAAGGTCATAGAGCGAATTGATATTTCATTTCTACATATCAAAGTTATTTAATAATGTGTCAAAATTTGTTTTTAGCGATGTTGAAATGGCCAAGAAAAAAAAGGCCAAAATGGTTTTGGCGAAGTCAAAATTGTAAAGAAGAGAGACCAAAATTTTTTAACGTTAAAGTTACCATGTTCCCTCAACCAACAAACGAACTCTAGTATTTCAAACTAAAAACATCATGATTAGTTTAGTTTAGTATTTCAAACTGTATTTGCAAACGTTATTGTCGACAGAGGAGGCGGATGTAACCCAGAAACCAAATGACAAAAGGCTTACAGATTGGCCTGCCGTTGTAAATGAGCACCGCTACTTTGTCCTGATTTTAGCAGCAATTTGATTCTTGTTCAACCCATTCTCTAACATAAATTCACCCTTACCACAAACGGGCTCTGCTTTTACCCCAGCAATTTTAGCTTGCCGTTATATCCAGCATTGCTTCACTCACAAACGGGAATTTATTTGTGAACTTGTCCATGTTCAGTGTCTCAAGCTTTGAGAGCATCATATGATATCTTGGAATTCCAAAACTGTTAAGGTAGGATTTTGAGGGTGGATTCAAGATGGACTATACTTTAGTATTCACAACACCTGCAATATGACTAAGAAGACATAGCACCCATTAGATATAGTTAACTAGGCATCATGTACATGAAGAGCCATAATGTATAAAGACACCACACAATGAAATGAAAGTAACACGACTGCAAGACAACAGGACTGATCCTACACTATGTGCATTTAGCCTTATGTCCCAAGGATTGATTATCTGTGCCCCTGGGGCTAATCATACACTATGTGCATCTAGCCTTATGCTTCCTTAAGAAAAGGAGCAATGCTCAAGCTCAAGCCAAAGGTCAAAGACTCATCACATGGTCATGTAAATTTTGTAAGATTAATGAAATTGAAACTGAAAATTTTATTAAGTCGATGGACCCAGTACGTTCATCTTATTAAAAAATAAAAATATATTAAACAAGGTGACTTAAATATAACAAAAATAAATCATGCAAAAACTTTTTTTGCTGTTAGTAACCATGGTTATCATAGCAAAGAATCAGTAAAATCTCCACTCCTTTACCCGATTAAGGAAAACAAACATCTCCGCACTGACACACTCCTTAAGGAAAACAGCCTTCGATTCATGAACATGTCATGCTCTTACAGATGCCCATT